>JAOUZG010047040.1:48960-60480 GCA_026289955.1 Argiope argentata
AATTTTTAAAATAGAAATTTATATTTAAAATCCGAAAATAACTTTATACTTTGCTATTTCTGTATTATAATTTAAAAAGAAAAATGGAAACTTTCAATTCTTTTCTGATATAGGTACATTCGAACAAATTTCTATTAAACAAAGAATGATACCAACTTCTACTAACAATTGGAAACATATATGGCGAAAGTCGCTAAATTTTTTACGGGTGTTAACCCTTTTCAGAGCACGCGAGCGAAGGGGGAACAACTCCACAAACAGCTGCAAACGCGACGAAGGTCAAAAGAAAGTCATCGCTCTTCGCCCTATCCTTGCTTGTTGCATTTGTCTCGATCCATCTGCTTTCAACAGCGAAATAATCAATATTATTATCAGAAAAATGGTAGAATTTTCACAGTCTGAGAGGTATAAAGAATAAATCGATATGATCATTACTAAATAGCTGAATAAAATAAGGAAGAAAGTGTGAAGGTATGCTTATTAATTCAGTGACGGATTTCATTATGGGCCAAAAAAAAGAGTAACACATATTTACATTTATAGCATTTTCACCTAGTTTTTTCTTTCTTTCTATAGTTAATATAAGTAATATTGAAGGGTTAGTTTGATTTTTGATTTAAATCATAATTCTTAAATTATAGACAACCCTTTTTGGAGTGGGAGTGGGTCACTTATTATTCAAATCGTGGGGCATGGACAGTGGTCATTTATAAATTTTACACTAAAAGCATTTTATTAACCAGTTAACCAATTAATAAAATTTTATTGCTCTCATTTCACAATGGGGACTCTTTTGCGCTCAAAATATTGCAACAAATTAACATGACGAAATTTTTTGTCATATCTATAATGATAATGCTTCGATTATGACGAAATATTTCGTCATATCCAGTTAAATGGTTAAACTAAATGTTTCGAAGCTAAATAAAGGCTGTGGATAACAAACCACAATTTTTATTAGAAATGAAACGCAAAAAACTTTAATTGAAATGGCATCCCACTTTGTAAATTTGCACATTACCATATATAATAACTTTGAGGATCTTGTTAAAATCCGATGGTGCAGCTACAGGGAAGGAAAAAGGGGTAAAAATGCCTCGATTACCAGTTTTAGAGGACATTACTGAGGCAAAAATTAGTGGATTTGTAGCATTTTTAATAGGGAATAGTATGAAGGATTGAACAACTTATGTTATGGCTCAAAGTGTCCAGCGTCCTGGCTTATGGGTAGCGCGTCTTCCTCGTGATCTGGGCGTCTCGGGTTCGAGTCCCGATTCTGTCATGGTTGTTCGTCCGTCTTCTGTCTGTGAGATGCGTGAATGTGCCCCCCCCCGTTAAAAAAGGAGCTGGTCAAGTGAATGTGATGAGTGAATGACAAAAGTCGTACTCTTGACCCTAGTTGGGGCTACTACAAAACAAGAGACGCTGATTTGGCTTGAATCGCAGACTACGTCAGCGATCTTGTCCATGGCAAGTGCCATAAGAAACAACAACAACTGCGCAAAGTATGCTTACTCATTCAATTATCACGAATGAGACGAAAAAATTTTACTGGCAGCCAGTCATCCGTGCAACGCCATAGATGATATCTTGCTTTCTTATGAAACTGCTATTACTTTCGAATGAGTGCAATATTCACTAAACTTGTTTAAACAATAATTATTACATGCATTGCTTTATTATGTTATTACTTATGGCACTTGTCTTGGACAAGCCCCGTTGATACGTCTTGTTTCTAGTAGCGCCAACTAGGGCCAAGAGTACGGCTTTAGCTACACACTCATCACATTCACTTGCACAGTCCCTTTTTAAAGGGGGGGGGGGCAAGTCACACATCTCACAGATAGCACACAGAAGAACAACCATACCGGAACAGGGATTCGAACCCGAGACTCCCAGAACACGAGGAAGACTCGCTACCTCTCAACCAGAGAGCCGGCAGAGTAATACTGACAGAGATTATTAACAGTTTTAACAGGTGAAACAGCGATCATTACTCCCAAAATACAAGGAGGACGCACTATCTCTATGCCAGAAAGCCAGTTTGCGTTATTAAAAATATATTTATCGTAATAAAATTAATCACATCTTCAATTCTTTTTAATTCTCAAAAAGGCATTGGTTAGATTGCATTCCAGTATTGATTAAATATTATAAAATGAGGTTCAATAACAGTGAATCAACTTTAAACGTAATTGTAACTTTTATCTACAATACTGTAGTGATGTCAATACTTCCTATTTATCTATAAAAGAATTCTCTTTCATAGAATTCTATAAAAGATATTACGATTTCTTAGCAATAATCCGTTAAAGAGCAAACAAATATTGTCTATATCTAAGCGGTTTTCTAGAAAAACGTTTCATATGAGAAAAACAAATAATCCGATACATTGTTTCTAAAATTACACCACTATCGCATCAATCGTTGCTTATAATTTATATGATCTTTTGGGGGTAAAATAAGTTCTTTGGACTCTTTCTATTTATTTCCTCTGTTATATCATTATAATAATAGTAGTAGTTAATGATAAACTTAATTTGCCCCATAATAATAGTAGCAAAAAATAATACACACAACAAGTAATATTTACTACCAAAAAATAAATTAAATCATACGATAAATTTAACTTATTATACTTAATTTTTATATTTTCAAAATTTTTTGTCAGATATTTAAATTAGACATTTTTTTTTAATCTAAATGTGGAGGTTTGACGAACCTCCAATGTTTTAGATTTCTTATGTTCAAAAAACCCGTTTTTGAAAAAATAACCTTCCATGCGTTTGTGACAAAGATAACTCAAAAATGTTCTGAGCTAGATAGTTGAAATTTGGTATATGATTTTTACACCAAATTTGGAGATTTCTGTCAACTTTTGAGAAAACTATGTTCAGAGGAAATCTGTTTGTCCGGGTGTTTTAAGTTAATATGATAATGGTATATTAGTTAATAGGATAGTTTACAAAATGATAAGAGTTTGATAGCTAACCGCCAAATAACTCGCCAAGGACCTCACGATAGATTCAATACAATGCTTAATTTATGCTAAAAGTTATATTTTGTAACTACTGTACGCCAATGCTATGTAAGGCACTGGCGTAAGAAGCACGAAAAATTTATTAGAGAATATAGAGAATATTTTGGAGAGCCACATTCGCTGGTTTTAATAATTTTGTTATTACAGGTTTACACTTATAAGTAGAATCTTTTTGCTACCAAGTTTTATATATTTTTCTGTAATTAATACTTTGTGGTGCTCAAAACTCACCTGATTTATTTTACGTTTTTCAAGCCGGTGTACTGGCATATGAGTAGTGCGTCGCTTTTCAAACATACGTTTTATCTTTGTATTCTAGTAACCGAATGTCGGTGTCCTAGCACAGAGGTAGGTGTCTTCCTCGCGATCTGAGCACCCTGGTTTCGAGTCCCGGTTAGGGCATGGTTGTTCTTCTGTGTACTACCTATGAGATGAGTGAATGTCCCCCCCCCCAGAGAAAAGGGGCTGTACGAGAGAATGTGATGAATGTGTAGCTATGTCGTACTCTTGGGCCTAATTGGAGCTACTTCAAAAACAAGAACCGCTCATTCGGCTTGAAATCGCTGAAGGTGGTCAACTCGCTTTTCCATGCCTGTTCCATTATTAACAACAACATATCTGAAGGCGAGGAGTTATTATTTTAGGTTGTATCGCACTTTTGAACTTGCTTTTCCAACTTTTGAATTTAAGGACAGAAAATATTTAGGACAGGATTTTTGTATGGAAATACAGAAATTCTGTTCTATACAATTTCAAAATTGATGGTTTTTTTTCAAAAAAAAAGTTAAAGGAAATTTGAGCTTTTCTTTTATTGCGAAACATACTACCGGGAGGCTCCACAAATACGTAGATGGTAAGGATGTGATTAGTTTTTACCACCAAGTTATAAAATGGTGTGAATTGACTACCGTCTACCAATGACAGGATTTTCTTACCTGGGGAGGGGTTAACCATGACCGGTTATGACTTTAGTGACTAATTGTTAGTTAACGCCGATGCTGCCATAATCGGTTGGTGATTCAGATTTTACCGTGTTACTTCAAGGTCAATTGAATATTACGAAATATAGTAGCATAATAATATGTAAGGTAAAATTTTCCCGTTTTTATTTTATTTTTAAATTTTTCTCTTACTTATATAGTTATTATAGCATGCAATCGAAAAATAATATTTAACCTCAAAGTGACGAGTGTGAGTTTAAATACAGTAACTAAAACCAATGCAAAGTATCATGTCAAAATGAATTTAAGAACAGTTTTTTTTAACTTATTAAAAATATACCAAAATTGATGGATATGAAAGTGGTATAGTTGTAAATATCTTTTTTTCAAATTTTGAAATAATGTAAAATATTTTTTTTCCAAAATAATGAATAAAAATATTAAGATGTTTTTCAATCAATATTCATAGATTTAAATTCGTACAATTTCATTTAGAGATCTAATTGAAATTTCGGGTAAAAAATACTTTTTGTGCAAAATGATGAAGAAATATATAAAAATTTTGATTAACTTTTATTTAAAGATTTAGTTAAAATTTCGAGTAAATAAAGGGTTTTCTAAATGAACTTCAACTATTCCAGAAATAGTTACGCATCAAATTGGTATGCTTAACAATCTACTCTTTAAACGTTCAATGTTTTTCTTTTCTCCATTCATATATCACGGCGTAATTTACCACAAGTTTATCAATTAATAAATATCAACATGTTAAAAAAAAACTCTTCGCATGTGATTTGGTAAGAATACGAAGAGTTGTCGGTTAAGTACTAAGACCTTCTTTAGGCTTTTCTCCGTAGCAACTTCATGTTCACTGCCTTTCATCCAATATACACATACTGTGGCTTCCTGAATCTCCAAATATATCTCTATTGATATATTTCCTCTGGGCGAGGATTCCATTATTAGAATAGGGCGCTGACTAAAATTTCGAAGGTCGGGTGAAGTAAAACAACATATGTTTATACCAGAGTTCAAAGCTTAACAAATGCAAAGGAATATTTGGTAAAGAAACTGCTTTCCTGACTCTGTAGAATATATATAATGGAGCTTAAATTCGATAGTCTAAATTATCTGATAATAATTTGCGAACAATTTCAAACAGAACTATTAGATTGCGAATGGGATACCGAACATCAAAAAAAAAACTTTATAGATCTCAGAAGTTAAAGTGCTTTTCAAGTTCGAATTTAAGTTGTTAGGAAGATAAATTACCCACCCCTCCAAAAATCCCGAAACTAATTCGAATTTATCACACTTGTATATTCATTTTTATTAAAACATGCATAGTCATTTTGTTAGTATCAGAAATTTAACTGAATATTAATATCAATTTTTGGAAATATTCCCTATTTTCGTTCGGAGTTAACTTTTAATCAAATGAACTTATCAACGGTTAATTAGGTTTTAAAAAATTACAAAAAAACCCGTATAGAATTAGAGTGAGAATTTTAAGTAAATTACAGGTTTTCATTTTTCTGAACATGAAACAAATGAAGTTAATCGAAAAATGCTTTTTAAAATTCGTTGTAAAATGTAAGATGCAACTTATTCCTATTTAAATTTACATATTTTCTTTGCATTCTTTACAATACGTAATAGTAAGAGTTTAAAATTTTCTAAATTGTTTTTAAAATATGATTTTTAAAAGATAATTCAAAGCAATAGTTAATCAAGGGAATTCACGAAACATTTAAACAATAAAACTGTAATTTTCCACAAATGGAAACTAAGAAAATAAAAGTTCGAAGACTCAACCCATTCTATAACTAAATTCATATTTCCACACATTACAATAATCTGCAGACAAACAAATGAGAATCGGAGCTTCTCAAGTAACGATTTAATAATGGTTTTCAAAATAGTATTTTTATAAAATAAATCAAATCAAAATTAAATTAATGGATTTAATAAAATATTTGCTCAAAAACTGCAATTTTTCACGAACAGAAACCAAAAATATATCAGTTTACAAACTCATTCCATATGTTAATTAAACACCTGTTTCTGTATTTAACAATAATTTGCCGACAAACAATCAAAAATTGGAGCTTTCCAAACAATAATTTCTAAATTGTTTTTCAAAATGTGGTTTTTATAAAATAATTAAAATTGAAATTATATTAAAGGATTTCAAAAAATATTTCTTAAGAACACCGATTTTTCATGAACAGAAACCAAGAATATATCAGTTAGATCAACTCATTCCACACGTTAATTAAACACCTGTTTCTGTATTTAACAGTAATTTGCAGACAAACAATCAAAAATCGGAGTTTTCCAAACAAAGATTCCTAAATTGTTTTCAAAGTGTGGTTTTTATAAAATAATTAAAAGCAAAATTAAATTAACAGATTTCAAAAAATATTTACTGAAAAACAGAAATTTTTCACGAACAGAGAGCAAGAAAATATCAGTTCGACAAACTCCTTCCATACTTTATCTAAATCCCTGTTTCCGCATTTAACAGTAATTTGCAGACAAACAAACAAAAATCGGAGATTCATCGAGTAATGAATGATATGCAGTCCAATACCCCACTTCCAAATTTGATTTTTATAAAATAATTCAAAGCAAAATTAAATTGATGGATTTCAAAAAATATTTACTGAAAAAAAGCAATTTTTCAAGAACTGAAACCGAGAAAATATCATTTTGTCAAACTAATTCTTTACGTTAACTAAATCCCTGTTTCTGCATTTAACAGTAATTTGGAGACAAACAAACAAAAATCGGAGATTCCTCGAGCAATGATATGCAGTCCAATACTCCACTTTCACGTAGACCAAACATTTTGAGCAAATAAGGCTAAGAGAAAATTTCGCCAGAAAGAGAGACACGAGGAGTCTAAAAGTGAAACCGACGGATCGATTAAGTCAACTTCTTGCGAGCAAACAGACGTTTCCAAGTTCTAAAATAGCAACAGACTTCGAAACAATGACACACTTATCGTCTACTTTCTTTGGTTTTCTCTGCGATCGCTCTGTAAACACGCGGTAAAAACCACCCTAATCAAAAGGTGTTAAAAATAACTTTTTGCATAAACCCTCGAGGAAAAATTAAAAGAAAAACTTTGAAAAATAAACGGAAGTTTTCTTTTTAAGAAACATATATATTTTTTAGCATAAAGGAAATTAGAAAACAACTTTTTATTAAATATCATGGGATGAAAACAAAATCGTAAACGCGTGGGTGCTGATAAAAATATAATGAATTAACGAAATTCAACCGCTATTTATATCTTTATTAAGAATTGTTAGTAGATTTCTTCACATAAGTGTTTCCGCTGCCTCGGGCGTTTACGATTTTGTTTTGACCTTCTGACATTTAATGAAATAATTGTTTTCCACTTTTTAGCATGCGAATAAAAGTACTTTTCTACAAAATGTCTTTAACATATATTATTTTCTATTTTTAGTCGATTAAGTTTTTCGCTTTCTCTTGTTATATTGTAATTAGTTTTTCTTTTATTTACTTCTGGATACCACAATTTATATAAAATCAATATTTAATCATAAGTAAATAGTTAATTTATAAATAAATTCGAGAAATAATAAAGGATCGTGTTTTCTTCGGGGAAAGGCAACAATACAAAGCTTTAGAATCTTGGTATGTTTGGAAATGATTGAGAAGTTTATTTGACTATTACATATTTCCAAATTTAAAATAAACTAAATAAGATTACATAAAAGATACAATATTGCTTTAAATATATAATATTGTTCTCTAGTAAATCATTTTTCTAATAAGGTTATAATGATTAACATATATTTTATTGCTACATTAATGATTTTATTTTACCATTTAAGGTAATTCTAGACTACACAAGAATTTTGGATTAATCTCTATACGGATCCGAGATGTGTATATCTGTCAAGAAAATTCCATACACTGCCTCGGATCTTATATCAACAGAGAATAGTAATATAAATTGAATTTTGGCTAGCTGGTAATTGATGGGAAAATTTTACTGAATACATTGATAAATAATCCTCTTCAGATGAACAGAAATAAGAAGTTTGCATTAATAGATGGGAATTTTGACAATTTCAGAACATGTGTGTCTTCTTTATTGATAAGAACTTTTTCAGGTATATTAGTGGGATATTTACAAGAAAAAAATTAGAGAGCAAACACCAGAGAAGACAATCAGAAACCAAACTTAGAGAAAGCAATTAGAGAGCCAAAATCGGAGAAGAGAACAAGAGAGCCAAAATAAGACAATTATAGAACCAAAATGGGGAAAACAATTAAAGTACAGATGCCCAAATGCTATCACTTTAAATTCTATTACGCCATTTAATTGCTTTTTAACGGTTTACTATTTCCATTTATGACTTTCAACGAATTTTATTAAGTACCTCAGTTACTTGTGTTTTTTGTGAACCTATGTTTCTAATTGAATAAAGTATTATTTTTGAACTTGTTTGTTTACTCACTATGTAATATCATTTGCGCGATTTCCAGAACAATATAAATTCAATCTTGACTGTCTAACAGGAAAACTTTAATAAACACATTGAAAAATATTCTACAGAACAGAATTCCTCTACAGGTGAGAAGAAGTGAGAAGTATGCAGGAACAGGTGGGAATTCTGAGAGACTTGCAGAGCGTGTGCGTCTTCTTTATTGATAAGAACATTTTCAGGTATATTAGTGGGATAAATACAACAATTAAAAAGCAAACACCAGAGAAGACAATCAGAAACCAAACTTAGAGAAAACCATTAGAGAGCCAAAATTAAAGAGGACAATTAGAGAACCAAAATGGGGAAAACAATTAAAGTGAAGATGCTCAAATCCTATCACCTTGAATACTATTGCATCATTTAATTGCTTATTAATGGTTTACTGTTTCTATTTATGAGTCTTGGCGAATGTTATTACGTACCTCAGTTATTGCTTGCCTTTTTTTGTGAACTTATTTTCCTATTGGAATAAAATATCGTTATTGTCCTTGTTGAGGTTTCTCGCCACGTAATCTCATTCACACGATTTTCATAATAATATAAATTGAATCTTTGCTATCTGGTAGTTGATGGGAAAATTTTAATGAGCACATTGAAAAATTTTCCACTGCAAATAAACAGAATTGAGAATTTTACAAGAATAGGTGAGGATTTTGACAGATGTTGCAAAATATGTGTGTCTCGTTTATTGATAAGAGCTTTTTTCAGGTATATTAGCGAAATAAATACAAGAAAACAATTAGAGAGCTAGTTCCAGAGAAGAAAATTAGAAACCATACTTAGAGAAAACAATTAGAGAGCAAATATCGGAGAAGATAATTAGAGGGCCAAAATAAGATAAGACAATTAAAGAGCAAGATCCAAAATGCTATCACTTTCAATGCTATTGTGCCATTTAATTGCTTAGTAGCGTTTTGTTATTTGCATTTATATTACGAGTTTCAACGAATATTGTTACATACCTCAGCTACTGCTTGTGTTTTCTTTGGGTCTATGTTTCTAGTGGCATATAGTATCGTTATTGAGCTTGTTGGATTTCTCTCCAAGTAATCCCATTCACATGATTTCCAGAACAATATAAATTGAATGAATCTGGTAATTGACGAGAAAATTTTAATTAACACATTGAAAAAAAATCTTCTACTGAATAGAATCCCTCTACAGAAGTGAGAAGTATGCAGGAACAGGTGGGAATTTTGACAGATGTTGCAGAGCATGTGTGTGTCACCTTTATTTATAAGAAATTTTCAGGTATATAAATGGCATAAATACAAGAAAACCATTAGAGAGCAAATACCAAAGAAGACAATTAGAAACCAAACTTAGAGAAAAGATTCAAAGAGCCAAAATCGGTGAAGAAAATTAGAGAGTCAACATAAGAGAAGACAATTTCAGAGCCGAAATTGGCTAAGACAATTGGAGAGCCAAAATCGGGAAGACGATAAACGAGCAAGGACCAACGTAGTTTATTTCGAAATCTGCTGAAATGTATGCTGTTGTTGTTACTTATGGCACTTTTCAAGCCCGCTGACAGGCCTGTCAATGATTTAAGCAGAGTGAGCGTCTCTTTCCAGTACCCTAATTATAGTTTTCCAGTTGCGCCAACTAAGGAAAAGAGTACGATTTAGCTACAAACACGTCACAACCCGTTTTACATGGCGGATTTCAATCATTAATCCACAGATCGTAATTTAAGTCTGGGTCTGATAACCTCTGAACCAATACCCCCAGCAGTATTACTCTCGAAATGAAGGACTTTGTGACCACGATAGATTTAACGTGCGCCAGCCACCAGACACACAATGAAAGCCTTCGGTTGTTGGGTTCGAACTCGCAGCCCAAGGTATGCGAATCCAATACTCTGCCGACCAAGGTATACTGTCCCCAGAAATGCATAATGATCATAAACGATTCTAGGCTTAACATTAGGTTTTCTTCTCTTGTTTGGTGAATCTCATAGTTTGCTATATTTGTGCTAAAATTAATTTAGTTATTTTATTAGGATTCTTTTTTATGTACTTGCCTTACAATTAAGGTTTGTTTTAATAGTTGCATTAGTTTTCTCGACATTACGGATAAGATGAAACTTTCCTATGTTGCATCTTCTAATAATAAAAATAAATGTATATGTGTTGGCTTTTTGCAGAGCATATGCTCGATCTACAACTAACAAATTTGGAATACAAAAATGTGCACGTTAAAACATTTTTTTTTTGAAAATTTAAATTAATTAAAAATTAAACTTGATGTTTATTTCGGGATAACTTCTGCAAATGTTATTGCCTCCTTCAAAAAAAAATTGCAATTAAAAAATGTTTTTTGACGATAAAAATAGATAATTCATAGTCATACAAACTTTTACTGAATTGTAATAACTTTTTTAAAAAAAGTTTTTGCCTGATTTCCGAAAATTGATTACACTTTTTGTCCTGAAATTCAAACATTTTCAATTGTTTCATCAAATATTGAGTCGTTTGATTTTTTTCTATTGTTAAAAACTAAAAAAGGAATTTTTGAATACATTACAAAGTGAATATAAAATACAATGAAATTAAGAATATAAACTGGATATAAACGTTTTTAATAATACTATATTGCTGTGGAATTTCCTCCATTAGGAAGTTTTATGTACAGGGCTAACAGAAATTAACTAAGGCGCCTTAAACAACTCAGCTTTAATGTCAAACAACATGGCTTTAATATCAATCAAATGTAGCCAATTTTCAGAGTGAAACGATTAGTCTCCTGTGTCGACCAGTATTAAATATTTATGTGATCTGTTCCCCATTGAATTTTAATTGCAAATCAAGGTACAGGCTCATTGTCAATAGAACAAATAAATTAATATATGAAAATTTTCCTTCTTTCAAACAAAACATTTATGTCGTCCGTTAACCTATGAATTTCTGCAACAAGGAAAAACACCAGAATCACCATCGAGTTCATAGAATTATCCGGTACAACAGCTAACTTTATCCATACAAAGATAAGAAACGATATGTTCAACAGATTG
>JAOUZG010047040.1:60490-71144 GCA_026289955.1 Argiope argentata
TGCGACAAGGAAAAACACCAGAATCATCATCGAGCTCATAGAATTATCCGGTAACAACAACTAACTTTATCCATACAAAGATAAGAAACGATATATTCAACAACTTGTAGCACTACAGAAGATATTAAATATTTGTGCTATCCCTTCATTATTGAATTTTAATTGCAAAACCAATACACCATTGTCAAAATAACAAATAAATTGATACATAAAAATTTTCCTTCCATCAAACAAAACATTTATGTCATCTAGTTTACCTATGAATATCTGCGACAAGGAAAAACACCAGAATCACCAACGAACCCATAGAATTACCTGGTACTTAACAACAACTACCTTCATCCGTACAAAGATAAGAAGCGATATATTCAACAACTTGAAGCACTACAGATGGTTTATGAGGTAGCAATGGCAACACTAACTCTTATCTAGATACTGATAAGACCTACGAAAAAAAGGCCAAAAACTTTTGGCTTATCACGTGGCAGCAAGGATCTGAGTCACACGGACTCAATGTTTCCAAAAATGTGGCTCAAATTAATTATGAAGTATACGAGAGCAATAAATCAAAACGTCCGCGGCGGCACTGAATTAAGTGCCGTGTTATGGCAGCCCATCTCCATGGAGACCCACAACCAGTAAGGCGATAAATTACGACCAACAACCTAAAACAAAAGTTGCGAACGAGGTAAACTTTGTCGTCTCCTCCGCGCCACGTTGTTTCCCAGGGATTGCAGGGTCCGAGGGGGGGAGGGCGCGAAGATTTTGGAACGTTTCATTTAGCAAATGTTAAAATGTAACGCGTTCGGTACTGCTCAGGTATTTGATTCGGGAAATTTAAACTAGGAAGAGCTCATTTTGCTGGATAGTAGGTGGGAGGGTTAATCATAAAGTACACATCCGTCTCTAGAACATGTGTAAGATAAATTTAAAGGGATTAATCTGATTTCCTCACATTCCCTATTTAAACGAGTTTTTTTTTTTTTTTTGAATTTACAATTTTTTAAAAAAATTTATCGACAGGATTGTCTACATTTCTTTTTCAATTCCTATTATTAGCTCACACTCTCTCTAAATATATATATCTTGTTCAAATTTTCGATCGTTAATGAAATACTTTTCATTCATCCAATCAAATTCAAATAATTTTTTAAAAAAGAACTTGTAGTGGTGACATTTGATGTTAATACAGTTTTTCCAAATATTAATTCATTAATTTTTATTTATTAATTAAAAGCTAATTTTCTCGCCTTTATGGTAGCTACAATTGTTAGGTTGGGATAACCTGGTTGGTAGGACGTTGGATTCGCATCCCTTGTGCTGCGAGTTCAGCATGTCGAAAGTAATACCACTTTCGGTACAGAGTCAAAGCTGATTGTTATTCGGGTGCTCAGAGGTCCATACCCTGAGAAGCTACTACACCCCTCCTTCCGTTGTAAAGAAGGACATGAAAACAACTATTGTAATTACATTATATGAAATTTTTCCTAACTTCCTAAATTTTTCCTGATATCCAAAGTAGGAATGGATTTTTTTTAAAGTTGATTTTTATATTACACGTTTTGTTTGATATGAGAAATTCAGAGTAAGTTCTACAAGAGTAGAAAATCGAGTAGGGTTTTAATTTAATTTGGTTTGTTAAAGAAATAATTTAATTTGGTTTGTTAAAGTTTGTTATCTTTAATTTGGTTTATTAAAGAAACTAACCAGAGGGCTCTCTCATCCCCCCACATTCGCTTCTTAAACTTTCTTTTAAATTTATTATTATTATTTTTTTAATTTATCAACAGGATTGACAATATTTCTTTTTTGGTGGATTTGAGAAATTCAAACTAGGTAAGTTGCACAAGAGTAGAAAATTGACAAAGTGTCTCATCTTTAGTTTTGAGAAAGAAGATAGAGAAAAACAAGAAGGTTCTTTTTTAATCCGCATTTGCCCTGCTTTCCCACACACTTAAAATTTTTTTAAAATTTACCAACGATATTGACAACATTTCTTTTTTTGTTTGATTTGAGAAATTCAAACTAGGTAAGTTCCATAAGAGTAGAAAATTAAAAAGGAGTCTCATATTTAGTTTTGTGAAAGAAAATAAAGAGACAAATCAGAAGGTTCTCTGATTTTCCCGCATACACTTCTTAAACGTTTTTTTTTTCTAAAATTATATATTTTTTTAAAAAAAAATTATCAACGGAATATTCAACATTTCATTTTTTGTTTGATTTGAGAAACTCAAACTAGGTAAGATCCAAAAGAGTAGAAAATTTAGGTGGAGTCTCATCTTTAGTTTTATGAAAGAAAGTAAAAGAGGCAATCCAAGAGGTTCTTCGATTTTCCCATATTCGCTTCTTAAACATCTTTTTTTTTGGGGGGGGGGTATTCATATATATCTATTTTTTAACTTATCAACGGTATTGACTACATTTCTTTTTGGTTGTTTGTTTGATTTGAGAAATTCAAAGTTTAGTTTTGCGATAGAAGTTAAAGAGACAAACCAGAAGATCCTTTGATAATCACATATAATATTTCACTTTATTCATGTTTGTAACTTAAATGTTTTCCAATAGTTTTTGCTTAGTCCCATAGGAAGTATAAGGGAAGTGTAATAATCGTCGAAAATTCAAACTCGAGATTTTAAGAACCTTCATTTTCTAAGACCTCCCTGAGTTTGATAATCACATTTTTTGGGGAATTGTACGCCTCTTTTGACAAATAGAAAACTTAAAATTGCTTTGAGTAAGGAGGAAGAAATAAGGTATACGATCTTTAGATCAAATTTGTATATTTCTGCCAAATTGTGAGTAAAATATATTCAGAGGAAGACTACAAAACAAAGTCTTCGTTTTGTCCATGTGTTGCAGGAATACAAAAGCTTTGTTTCATTAAACAGTATTCTTATTCATTCATTCTTATTTAAACAGTATTCTTATTCATTCATTCTTATTTAAACAGTATTCTTATTCATTCATTCTTATTTAAACAGTATTCTTATTCATTCATTCTTATTTTTATTCATTCTTTTGCTTAATCCTTTATTCAAGTTACTTTTTACTTCGAAATCCCTCCCTCCCAGGGAATGGGGGGGCTCCTCGAAAAGAGAATGCGATGCTTCCAGCATGGAGGTTGGATCTCGTTACCTTACAGGTCACACAAGTAGGTCGGAGTCTCAATCCTGCCATCGATGACGGGACGTACTTCCTACGGGAAGGGTTGTACCGTGGCCGTTTGTGACACTTTGGACTTAAGTACAATTCCAGCCCGTGGTGCTGTTGAGACGGTTTGGTTATTCAATTTTATGGCTTATCCATGAGCCTCTAGGTGGATCGGAGAATCCGTGACATGACTTTACTTCAAAATCGTCGAAATCAGGAAAAATGTTAGCGCTTCTGCAATGAATGTATTAAAACATGTTATGTTTTAATACATTCATTCATGTTAAACATGTTATTTTTCTTATTCATTAATTCTTATTTTAACTTTTAATGCTTTATTTAAGTTAATTTTTACTTTAAAATCGCCGAAATCGGGAAAAATATCAGCCTAAAATATTTTTTCTTCATTCAATTATTTAAGAGACAGGATATCATGTCCCAAGTTATAACTCTACATTATGATACCGATATCAACTGGTGTTATTGGAAAACTGTGAGTAAGAATCGAAAAAATCTTTAGACGCGAAAAATATTCCTGAATTATATTGATATTTTTATAAATATGTAGATAATGTGTATCATACTTTCCCAGTTCTATTCATGATTTCTTTGTTTTACTATCTTAGACATAGACCATCGGAAGGAAATTCAACCCTTTATTTATTTTTTAAAGTATTTAACCCTTTTTAATACAAATTTTAAATGACTCGTTTATAGAAAAGCAATCCACTCTTCCATAGAATTCTTTTTAATACAAATAAAATTTCAAATACTCGAAAGATGGTCCACAAAATGGATGAAAAAAATCCAACTCCATCAACTAGTTGCCAATAGTGGAAAAACAACAGCATAAAAAATATTAAAAAATTAAAATGATATCTGTTATACATATTTCATTGTATCATGTCAGAATTTCATTTCTTGAACGGCCAATCACCACGTGCTCGAGCAAATTAAATTATATTTTTATTCATTTTAATTCCTTTAGTCTTGCAAACGATCCAAAGAACTTTGTCTCGCATTTATTGTTTAAAAAAGGGTCACATTTCCTATTTATTTCATTTCATTTAACCACGTGTTCAAAATGACATTTTTCTAGTTTTTATTTGCTTTAGTCATTAATTTTTTTTAAATCAGAGTTTTTGTAAATAAAATGGCAACGCTTTATAAAAATCTGATTTTTAGAGATGCTCATGTAGGTAATAATTTTTTTGTTTTTCGCCTAAGGATTTTTATTGACGTCAAAAATATCATCCTAAAAACAACATCATGTTCTGGCATGATAAAAAATTATTAAATAATTTATGAGACAGAGTATTATATATCAAGCTATGACTTATTAAGCGGAAAATTTTACGCGAGAGTGGACAAAAGGAAAAATGTTTAAATGTAAAGAATAATCCTAAATTATACTAATAATTTGATAAATAAGTAGATAATGTTTATTACTTGATAATTTCTATTAATTTCTGAGTGTCACTGACTTAGACATAGATCATTGGAAGAATATTTGACCATTTAATTATTTTCTAAAACATTGTACAATTTTGTAATACAAATATTGAAAGAATCGTTTATAGGAAAGCAATCCCCTATTCCATAGAAAACTTCATAATGCAAATGAAATTTCAAATATACGGAACAAGGTCCTCTAAATGGACACATGGACAGACAGACAAAAAAAATCTCCACCCCATCAACTGAGTGACAACCCTTCGCCGCGGCAATCCAAAACCCAAACGATAAACGAGAGGGAAGCCGAGAGGAAAGGAACGATTCCTCCCTCCACCCCCAAAAGAGACAGACAAGGAGAGAGAGTAGCCTCCCTGTTTGCGCCTGCCTGTGAATCAGAAGCGACGGACAGACAGACAAACAGCACACATGGTGTCCCGATCCCTAACATGAGTCAGGGACTTCTGGTGGCCAACTGCCCTTCCCTTTGTCGCCCCCTTCCATTTCGATCGACCTGACCCCCCCTCTCCCATCACGAATGAATCTGATTTTGGATGGGGTCATCTCTTGTCGGGGAGGATATTGCCATAGTGTCGAGATGAGCTCGCCCTGCTGTGGAGGATTCATGGCTCTCCGGCGACTGATTTATTCTGCTAAGTGCGGTGTGAGGGAAATTGGGACGGGAATAAACAGTTATTTGGGAGTAAATAGGGCGAGACCGGCCTTAACTGGAATTCTGGGAGAAGGACGGCTCCTAACAGGTTGTGAGAGACGAAGACGAGTTTTAATGAAATGTAGTCAGTGTCGACTGCATTCTCGGTTACTATCCATACATTGTAAAAGTTTTGATATTATTATTAACTATATTCGGATATTTTGTTATAACCATATTTCATTTCATAATATAATAGAATTAGACCATCATTTTGTCTCTTTTAATAATAATAATGCTGAGTCGTTTTAACAACTTTTCATCAATGGCATAGTAATGATTTGTAAGGGGAGACATAAGCAAGTAATATAAATAAAGATTAAAATGAAATTTGCTATGCATATTTCAATGTATCATGTCAGAACATAATTTCTTGAATGGCCAAGCACCACGCGCTCGTACAAGTTATATTTCTATTTATTTTAATTGTTTCATTGAAGTAGTCACTTTAGTATTGAAAACGATCCCCCAAAAAATTTGTCTTGCATTTATTGTTAAAAAAATATCACATTTCCTATTTATTTCATTACGTATAATCATGTGCTCAAAATGAAACTTTTCTAGGTTTTATTTGTGGTAATAATTAACTTATTTTTTTGTAATCAGAGCTTTTGTCAAATGCAATGACATCACATTATTGAAAGCTGATTTTTTAAGATGCCCGTGAAGATAATAAAAATTTTATTTTTCGCCTACCAATTTTTTTATTTTCCCTCTACATATTTTTTTGACGCCATAAACCTCATTTCTAGATCAATATCATGTTCTGACATGATAAAAATCATTTTTTTAAATCAATTTCCTACTTTGGATATCACGGAAAATTTAGGAACATTTTAATTTTAGTTACTTTTTATTGAATAATTACAATTGTTGTTCTCCTGTTCCACTTTACAACGGAAGGAGGGGTGCAACAGTTTCTGAGGGTATGTATCCCTGAACACCCAAATAATTATCACCTTCGACACAGAACCCCCATAGGAATAACTCTGGACATGGAGAACTTTGCGACCAGGTTCGAACTCGCTGCACAAGGGATGCGAATCTAACGAAAAACCAACCAGGCTATCCTGAACTAACAATTACGACTACTATAAACGTCAGAAAATTATTTTTTAATTAATTAATAAAAAATTAACGAATTAATATTTGAAAAAACTGCATTACCATCAAATGTCGTCTACTACAAGTTTTTAACAATGTATTTGAAATTGATTGGATGAATAAAAAGTATTTTATCAACGATTGAAAATTTGAACAAGATATATATATATAAGGAGAGTGTGAGTTAATAGTAGGAGTAGAAAGGAAAGTGAAAGATAGTTTTCTGACAACCTCTAAAAACAGTATGTTATGTTGCAATAAAAAACAAAATTACGCCAAAATTTTGTCTATACTTAATAATATTGATAATACGTTGGTTTGATAACTTTTTGCCAGTGGCGTAGTAAGGATTTGTAAGAGGGCACATCCGAAAATCTAGGGCACTTCTTTTCGGGCTACCTCGATGAACTATACATTATATTTTACTTTCTAAAGTCAAATGATATCTGGAACGTGTAAAAATTAAAATGTTTACCTGACTTTATAAACCTTTCAATAATATATTTGCTATCGTTTCAATTAAAACATCGCACTCGTAATAAACAAGTTATTTTAGAAATTCACAAGATATTAATTATCTAAGCACAGCAGAGCTATAATTGAGCAGGAAAGAATATAAATTAGTATCTATTAGTAATCTCATGTCTATAACTAAAAACCTCCTCGAATTAAAAAAAAGTATTAATTATTCCAAAATAATCATTATTTCTATTAGTAAAAGAGATTATGATAATGGTGATAATTATTTAACAAAAATTATGGTTTATTTTAATAGAATAGATTCGAATCAGTTGATCAAAATGCAAGAAGATAAAAAATTTGTTTAAAAAAATCGACAAAAATTTCATTTTTTTTTTCTATCTTAAAACTTTTTACCTTATTTGTCATACATGCTTTTTTAAACTATGATTCGACTAATAATATTTACTACTATTTGTTGGGTTTTGATGCACCTTACGACTTGTAATTAGTACGATAATTTTGTAGGTATTTAAATTTTATTGTCAAAATCATCCGATGAGTGCGTGATTAAAGTAATTCAACAAGCTAGATAATGTAAGGCGACTCTTCCTTGAATATTCCTGAATTCACGAAGCATAGGATCCAAGGATGCAAATAAAAGGTACACGAGAGAAAACGTTTGTAGAAATAAACGAATCAAGAGAAAGAAATTCCTAATTAAATAACAATTAATTGTCCGTTAATAATGCTCTCTATTTCAAAGCTTTCTGCTCCAGCTAGGGACATAATTCTAGATATATTTAATTTTTAAAATCAAATTTATATTAGTTGCATTTAGTGACTTTCCGGAGTAAACACTAAATCTCGATTCCTAATGAAGTTAGGGTCATCATTCTTGTATTTTTCAGAACCTTCATTTTTGTCATATCAAATAACCACCAATTTTGTAAACAAAATTGAAAGCCCGTTAAAGGTTCTGTTATAAATGTCTTTCTCTTTCTATAATAAGAACATTACAAGAAAATAGTTTTGCAAATTTACATAAAAGACTGATTCTGCTTAAACGGTATATGCTTCTGTCTTTTTTTCAATATCCATTTTTGGAGTTTTTACTACATTTGGTACAAATATATGCTCTGAATTGAGATAATAAATTTAGCATTCCTGTGTTCACTCAAAAATCACGATACACCTGTATTGCTTTAAGAAGGGATTTTCTTAGCAAGTTAGCAGAAAGACAACAGTAAAACGCCTAGTTAAAAATAAAACAAAATTATTGAAAATATGAAAGTAATTCATTGAAGATATGATGATACCTGAATAAAAAATTAAGTACGCTATAGAAATATTTTCTCTCTTTCTCTTTTACCTAAATTTTTCACAGATATTCCATGTTACACTGAATTTTTACGACTTTTGCTATCTTTCTACTCTCTAGGTAAAAGTTATTATTGGAAAGATTAATCTCATCTTTTAACACTTTTGATTTTGGTAAACATATATGTTTATATGTTACTACTGCTTTACAACAATAGTTATGTTACACTCTAGATTTCTTCTTTAACAGGTCTTTTGTTAGTTAACTGCAAACTGACACTTGGAGTATCTAAAAAATATTAACTTATTCCTATGCTACCAATAAAGCTGTCATTAATCAAAACCGAAACAATGTTTTATTTTAATTTGAAGCTTATTGAAGTTTATTTTGAGTATTAAGATATGTTTTTATCATAAGATGTGTAATTCTACAATTCTGTGTGAAACTACAAATTATGGTGCATTCGGAATGTTTGCAAAACATATTAGCTGACTTTGCTGATTCAGCTGACTAAAGATTGAACAATTCCTCATTTGATTTATTACTCCAAAAATGCAGTCAATCTAAATGATTAACTCTTTACACTAATGTTTTTCTCCCAACGTTAAATGCTCAAAGATACAAATAAACATGTCGAATATTTCAAAATGTTCATTTGCTATTTAAGCAAACGGGATACATTCCAAATCTATCAGGTTTGCTTGAATAGCAAATGAACATTTTGAAATATTCTATATGTTTGTTTGCATCTTTGAGCATTTAACAAGTTGAAAAAAAACATTAGTGTGAATAGTAAAATATATCGGCTGACTAAAGGTTGAACAAAAATTCATTTGATTTCTTATTCCAAAAATGCAGTCAATCTAAATGATTTACTCTTTACACTAATGTCCTTCCCCCAGCTTGTTAAATGCTCAAAGAGGCAAACAAACATGCCGAATATTTCAAAATGTTCATTTGCAAATGTGATATATTCCAAATCTATCAGAGCCAAATGCGCCACATATTTGTTAAGGCATTAAAATTTGCAAACAAAATAACGGACCACGGCTAAAAATTATGAGGTCCTTAAAGTATTTCGTTTTTACTTCAGAATAGGACTTAAATGCAAATAAATGCAATGAGTTTGATTTAAAATTTTTATACTTTATTAGTTTACGGTTTATTTAAATTATATTTATTTATTACACAAAACGAAATTTATTTAAGGAAATAAAAATAAAAAATATATAAGTTATAAAAAGAATTAAAAAATATATGTTTAAAAAAAAATTTATTACTTAAAACTATATTTGTAGTTTGAAACGGTAGTAAAAGTAAATATGTTTCACCGAATCTGAATATTTACAAATAAATAAATAAATAAATAAACATTGATATCGATTACTATACATGCTAAAATGAAAGCTTAAATTTGGCAAAACACACATATCCAAATCATGCCAAGTTCAAACTGTGACATTCCTCCAAACTTTTCCCCCTTAGCGAGCATATTCATATCGAACAGCAGGTGATATCAGCAAGAGGAAAAAGCTTCCTACGAACAAGTGGAACAACTTCACTTACGGTCGAAAATATTTCAGTTTTAAGAGCTATCAATCTAAATTTTACGACTGGAAAGGCGAGTAAAATTTGACGAAACGATCAGTAAACAGGTCATCAAATTGCCGCGTAGCAGACCGGGAAGGAGAACCAACGTTAATTTAGTTGCGCGTCGTCGTGTTGTTTATTTTTTTAATATGCTGTAAAACACAGACGCTGCTATTCTTTTGGAGAGGCTGATTGAATGGGATGACCACCTGAGGGCTTAGCCATGGGGAAGAGTAGGGGGACGTCTGTGCAGCTGTCTTGTTTTGTTTTCGTTTTGATGTAGGTGTAGGATTACATATTCGAATGAATCATCTGTTATTGATTTTCGGTTTTTTTTTGTTTAGGAAATTAAATCGTTTTCATTTTTGATTAAGCAGGAAGTTTCTAATGTTTAACAAAAGGAAGATTGACAAAAAACAAAAATAAAATATATCATCATAATTTTCGTATTAGTTCAGTTTTTATTAAGATATGGTGAGATTTGTGTTGTGGAATATCTGAAATTGGAGAAAAATTAAAAAGAAATCAAAAGAAAATCAGACAAAAATTAAAAGAATTGTTTAAAAATATTTTTTTATATGAATGAAAGCTTGTAATGAGGAGTTTTAGAAAATAAAGAACGAAGGATTAATATTTTTAAGCTGAGTATATTTATTATTATAATTAATTAATTAATTAATTAACAAAGTCGCAACGTTAATCATATTGAAAGTTTATGAAAAGAGAACAAGATCGCGATCATTTTCATGTTGATACAGTTTTTAATAAAATGTTTTAAAAGTTAATCAAATATATATATATATATATATATATATTTAAATATATATTTTTTTTTTTTTTTTTTTTTTTTTTTTTTTTTTTTTTTT
>JAOUZG010047040.1:77251-89561 GCA_026289955.1 Argiope argentata
TATCTATCTATCTAGTTCAAAATTTCCATCGTTAATAAAAAGTAAATTTTTTAAAACTTATATTGGATGAGATTTGATGTTAATGCTATTTTTTCAAATATTAATTCATAATTTTTATTAATTAATTAAAACCTAACTCTGTCGCCTAAAATCTTCATTTCCCCACAGCCAAATAAATAATGAATTCAGTTACCCGCTCTAGTGAGGTTAGGTATAACATATTTTCGAATTATTATTTCAAACGATTCTGTTTAATTTCTTAATGTTTGATGTATTTTAAACTAAATATTATTAATTCATCGGTTTTTCGGATTCATTTTGAAGTACTTTCGAACTAAAATAATAAAGAATAAAGAAAAGTAAAAGTATCTAATTGTTATTGCGTTACCACGACTAAGGGAGAAACTTCACGCATTTGCGTTGCCTCAACTGGCGTTGAAAATTCAATTCATCTGTTCTGATACGATCTTGATTTTGATTTGGGCCGATATAAGTTTTTGGTCAAGAATTTATATTAATTGTAATTATTTAATTAAAAGTAACTAAAATAAGATTTTTTCTTTGTTCGCCAAAGTAGGAATTGACTTAATTTTTTTTATAATACTTTTTTTTTCATTTCAGATTTATGTGTTAGGAGTCAGTCCAGCATATTATTTTTGACTGATTGATAAAAAGAGTAAAATTTTAAATAAGATTTATCCAAGAATTTATTATACAAATTTATTTTCAATTTAAAACAGAAAATTTCATGCAAAAAATGTCAAAATCGGATGTAATTTTTTGAAAAATTGATGGAAATCATCATGAAGTTGGAAAAACCATTTGAAGCTAGTATTAATAACATTTTCCAAAAGGTAATTTAAAATTTAATTTAAAAATGTGACTTGTAAATAAATATACGCTTACAAAATAGTGTAAGAAAGCTGACATTTCGAAAACTCGATCATTAAAAGCAAGAATTCATATTTCGAATTAATTTTGCTGTAAATAGAAAACCTGAAAACGATTTTCAAGTTAGAGAGGCATTTTCGAGAATCATTAAAGTAAATTAAATCTTTCATTTATCTTTAACACTTTTTTCTTATTCTAAGTTCATTTTATTAAACAAATTTTGAATACTATGATATTTGCTTTCGCTTTACTAAAAATCCGCGGTAAAATTATAATTTCTAAAAAATTGTAAAAAATAAATAGATTTGATTAATAGTCATGAAACGTTCACTTAAATTTCCCTTTGGATTCATATAACTCTTAAACAAATTTTGAAAAAAAAAAATCAATTTACCAGTTTGGATTTCTAGAAGTTATAAAAAGAGTTCGATTTTATTATAATATTTTTTTGTTTTATTTAAATAGATTATCAGATTCTAGGGTCAAAATAAAACCATAGAGAAATAAAAAATTATTTGTGCAGAATATTTAAGAAAATTTAATTTAGGACAACTTTAATGACAATATTAAAAACGATTTTAATAATGTCTACAATTAAATTTTACTGTAATCACACTAAGTGCTTTTGTACTCAATATGTCCTTTGCTTTTCTGCATAATAGAGTGAAAATAAAAAATAACCCGGTTGTTATTATTTATCCAGAGTCCGAGCGTAGGGGACTTCTGGGCTTCCCGGGTTCGAGCCCTGGTTCAGGAATGATCATTTTTTGACCTGTGCACTATGTGTGAGGTATGTGAAAAAAACCCTCCTGTAAAAGGGGTTTGTTCAAGAGCATGAGTGAATGCCATATTCATACATTAAGAAATCACACTTCTGCCTTTGGTTTATTAGATATCCTTAACCTCAGAATCTATTGCAACCCACCACCCCTTTCTCCGATCCCTTTCCAGGTTTGAATTGGCATTCACTCCAAGGGGGGTATCAATAATAATATAACAAATAAAAAATGAAGCTGATGCAACGCATGCGAAATTTTCCATCAACAATATATGTAAAACAGCAGGATTGGGGATTCCGTTGGTAATCTTGCCAGAAATAGATTTCACAGCGTAATACAAGATAATGCTCAAATAAATGACATGAACACTTATGTTTGTTATGTGATTATGATGTCAAGTAGAATGATGCGACTATATTAAGAGTTATATTTTCTATTAATAATCAAAGGTTTATTCCTTAACACAGAAATTGTAATAATTTAAATCTTTATGAAACTGAATGATAGGATTAGTATTTGCTTATTTTAGAAAGATTAATCGAAATAAATTTGAAAAACGCTAAGGAAGTTACCAGATGTAATATAGAAACATAAATGAAATGTACAAATGTTTTCTTGTCTGTTTTATCTTTTAATTATTTTTAATACATTATTTTTTATTTCATACTTTTTTGTCCGCAGTTTTGTCAGTATAGAATGCATTTCATAGATGAATAATTAAGAATATAAAGTATAAGTTTAAGTTCTTTCAACAACTAAAGCAATAAAGTGGTTTTTGAAATTTTTTTTCTAACTTGACTTTTTTCATATTTTGAAATATGGAATTTTGTAATTGATTTTTCATTCACTTTCTCACGCGCTAGAACAGAATATTAATTTTTTCTCTCTTATGTATTATTGGTGATGATATCGTATTTTAATATTTTCCGAATTTAATTATAAGTTAATCAAATAATTTAATTAAATTTTTTATTTCTTAGAAACTGCAAGAAATTTGAGAAAATAATATTTTCAGTATTATATTGTATTTTTAATAAAGAATTACGAATTAAAAACTAAAAATTAAGTTTTGCTTTTTATTTTACTGATAAAATAAGTCTCTGAAAACATTTTAAAAAAAGTGACTTGCTTTGTATTTAGTTGATAGGAATAACAACAATTTGTATTGGAAATGCGAAAGCAATTGTGATAAATTTTGAAATGGTATCCTTATATTAGTTTTCTTTCATAAAATTAAAAAGAAACAAAAATCTAATTATTATTCCATACAAATAATAATTCAACACAAATATTGTCCGTAATCTACAAATATCTCAGGTATTCAATCGATTCTTTATTAAATCTGTACGACAACGCATTTCGTCTAATTAGTATAATTCCGTTCAGTACCATCTAATTAGACAGTCCAAAAACATAAAATTTTTAAGGGTTAAATCTAATATTATTCAATGCAAATAATAATTCAATACAAATATTGTCCTTAATCTACAATTATCTCAGGTATTCAATCGATTCTTTATTGAATCTGTCGGCCAACACATTCTGTCTAATTAGTATAATACCATTTAAAATAAACTAATTAGGCCTTCAAAAACACAAAATATTTAAGGGTTAAATCTAATAATTATTCAATACGAGTATTATCTGTAATCTAAAAATATCTGAGGTATTGAAACGATTATTTATTTCAAATAATTATTCAATACAAATATTGCACGTAATCTACAAACATCTCAGGTATACAAACGATTCTTTATTGAATCTGTAGGGCAACACATTCCGTCTAATTAGTGTAATTCCGTTTAATACCATCTAATTAAACAGAGAAAAACATTAAATATTTAAGGACTAAATCTAATAATCATACCATACAAATAATAATTCAATATAAATATTGTTCGTAACCTACAAATATCTGAGGTATTCAATCGATTCTTTATTTCAAATAATAATTCAATAGAAATATTGTCCGTAATCTACAAATATCTCAGATATTAATGGATTCTTTATTGAATCTGTAGGGCAACACATTTAATCTAATTAGTATAATTAAGTTTAATACCATCTAATTAGACAGACGAAAACATAAAATAGTTAAGGGCTATATCTAATAATAATTCAATTCAAATATTGTCCGTAATCTACAAATATCTCAGGTATTCAATCGATTCTTTATTTAAAACTATAATTCAATACAAATATTGTCCACAATCTAAATATATTTTAGGTATTCAATCGATTCTTTATTTAAAACTATAATTCAATGCAAATATTGTCCATAATCTACAAATATCTTAGGTATTCAATCGATTCTTTATTCAAATATTAATTCAATTTAAATATTGTCCATAATCTAAAAATATCTCAGGTATTCAATCGATTCTTTATTTCAAATAATAATTCAATACTGATATTGTCCTTAATCTATAGATATTTCAGGTATTCAATTAATTCTTTATTGAATCTGTACGACAACACATTTCGTCTAATTAGTATAATTCCGTTTATTACCATCTAATTAGACAATCAAAAAACTAAAATATTTAAGGGTAAAATCTAATAATTGTTCACTAAATAATAGTTCAATGCAAATATTGTCCGTAATCTTCGAATACCTCAGGTATTCAATTGATTCTTTATTTCAAATAATAATTCAATACAAATATTGTCCTTAATCTACAAATATCTGAAATATTCTATCGATTGTTTATTGAATCTAGGAAATAGAATTACACATTCCGTCTAATTAGTGTAATTCAGTTTAATACCATCTAATTAGGCAGTCAAAAACATAAAATATTCAAAGGTTAAATCAACCATTTCCCACTTTCAGAAAAATAAAAGCACATAACTCCATTATTTAAATGCCATATAAACTACTCTGTTACTTTAAAACCTTTAAAATAAAGAGATAAAAAAGCGAAATATTGTATAAAATATTCTAACCCGCTTTCTAAATTGCTATTTATTCCACAGATACAATAAAATCCACAACCACCACTTAAACCAAACGATCTCGCTCAATTTACAGGCCCGCGCCTTTAAAACCGATTCACAAACGCGCGATTTAAATCCGTATCGACGCTTCCTGGATACAAACAAAGTTCCAGATATTGAAAAGCAATCGCGACTACGAATGGGAGGGGGAGGTCACACATAGAGAAACCAGTGGCCACGATCTTGTATCGATCCCGACGGGGACAGAGCGACACGCCGTTCTCAATCTCCAGTTTAATGAATGGTAAGTAGGTGCGACCCTAGCAACCACTGCTTGCAAAAAGCCAACAACTAATAGCAGTTAAATAACTATCCTGGGGAGTGGAAAACCACTATTAAGTCCCAGATTGGACATTTTGGAGGTCCCTTCTTTCACGAGAACACGCCACCTCCATTTTTGTAAGCTACCTGTAACCACACACTCGCGTGCGTTTAAAGACAAAGGAGTGAGTGGTATGAGTTTTATGGGGTATGTCTCTCCCCCTTGTCGAAAATTGCATGCCCGGCAAAAATGCAAATTCTTCCAATTATGCAATGGTGGATGTTAGTGTGTTTTTATTTTACCGAACACAGATTGAAATGCGTCCATACATCGGCAACTTGGCGCATTGGCACGCGATTACACAAGAAAGTCAACAATTGCTTTTGGTTCGGATGGCCTTCTGGAAGTTGAAATATCAGACACGCGCGCAGTGTTGTCGTTAACTCTAAAGTTTGTAATAAGAGAGCCTGGTGTTTACCTAACAAATTGTGCGATTAGGTTGGTATAATTCGTTTAAATCAATGTTTTGTATTTATTTTCTAATTGTTTGGAATTATCGATCAGTTGACAGCCATATTTCTCAAGCGAACAGAATGTCTATGAAAACAAAAATGAAAATAGTAAATAGAATGAACCATAAAAGTTAGAATCCTTAATTCGTGATAATAATAATGTTTTGGATACCCCATAAAAATATAAATGGTCTGGTCTATAGAGAGTCTGTATCTCATAAAAGTAAGAAATAATGCCCTGATTGAGATTTTTTTTCAAAAAAAAAATGTTACGAATTTTACAAAACATTAAAATCATTATTTCACAATTGCCCACATATTTTAGCTTTATTATGGAGGACCTAATAACAAATATATTTGTCCCAATAATTTTTGGACCACTTGTGAAGTCTGATGAAATATGTTGATTTGAATTTTTAAGAAATTTGAGGATTACCAAACAGCGTCTGAATAAGAGATAATGGCCTAATGGGGAGCTTTTTTAAGATTGTTACGAAGTTTGCAAAACAATAAAACATTACCCAAGTATTTTTTTGCAGCTTGCAACTTGCAAACTTCACATTTACCCAAATATATATTTTTTTGTTTTATAAAGGAATATTTAATAATAAATATATTTCTCCCAATGGTTTTCGGCCTTCAAGTGAAGTCTGTTCAAAAAAGTTTTGAATTTTTAAGAAATTTGAATATACCATACAGCTTCTAAATAAGAGATAATAGCCCGATAGGGACATTTTTTAACAATATTACGAAGTTTGAAAAACATTAAAAATCCTAATTTCCCATTTTCCCAAATATTTTTTTAATAATTGAATATTTAATTACAAACACGTTTGTTCCAATAGTTTCTACCTTCTAGTGATACTGTTTGAATAGACTGAATTGATTTCTTAAGAAGTTTGAGATACCACCTGGCACCCTCTAAATAAGAGGTAATGGCCTGCTAGGGATATTTCTTTTTCAATAGAGTTATAAATTTCGTAAAGAAAAATAATTTTTTTCATTTTTTTCAGATACTTTGCTTTGTAATAGATTATTTAATTGCAAGCAAATTTGTCCCAATGGTAACCAGCTCTTCTTCTTATTATTATGAAAACTGTTGAAATAGGCTGAGTCGAAGTTTCAAGTTTTCTGAGCTATAACTTAAGAGCATTTAGCTAAAGTTTAACAGCCTGGTAGGAATATTTTTTTAAATCAATATTTCAAAATTTTTATGAAAATTATGGAAGCCTTATTTAACTTTTTCCAATTATATCTGCTTTGCAACGGAGTATTTAAAGATAAACACAATTTCCTCAATATTTTTCAACATGCTTATGATATTTTCTTCTTCTTGTGTACAGCCATATATTTTACCCCCAAAATATTTTTCATTCTAAGAAGGACATTTTATCTTAAAAATACTTGGAATGGAGATGTAAAACGAAAGGTATTTATTAGTCAGATTTATCATATTATTGGTCAGATTATTCATATTCTTCAAAGTAATCTTCTTCAATGAAGTCCTTTAATCAAATGTGTGTTTGCCAGTGTTTAAATAAATAAAAAATATTTATAATAAAATGCTATCTTTGAGCATGTACTCGGAAGTAAGATTTACACTTCCGTTTCTGTTTCCTTTTTATACGTTCTTTTTAATTTGAAGCAAACTCCTTCTATTAAATTCAATTCTTTCAGTCTTATCAAATAAAAACGTGAAATTTTAACTAAATGCATACCATATTTGCTTTTAAAGAACCAGGAAAGCCAGTATTTCGAACGAACATACTGGCCCATTAAAGACGATTAATTCCATTTAAACGATATGTTTTAACAAATACAAAATTAAGAATGATCGTGCTTAAAACACGTAGCCTCAAAAGGAGCAAGACGGTGAATAATAATTACTTGCTTTTACTTCTAATGACGCTCTTCTCACCTTGATTTCAGGTGGAATATCGGGTCCCGACCTGATGACTTTGTTAACATTAAATGAATGATAGCATCGTCCGCTATTAAATGGTACTTACTGCATCGATGAATCTAAACATGAAAACGTAATAAAGCTTCGAGTGATAAAGATTTCCGGCATGATTAATAGCCGAAATGTGTTAATGTAAGCTTTTATTGAGAACATTATCTTGGACGAGTTTTTTCCCTTTCCCCTTTGACTACTAGGGAATATTTCTTATCTGTCAAATATTTTATGATCGGCGAGCGGGGAAGTGAAAAATTCGAGGGGTTGAATTGAAATTTGGACATTTTTGGAACAGAAAGCAATATATAACAAGACACAGAAAATAAATATTAACCTATGAATTAATCTTGTTTTAAATCATTGTTAAGAAGAAGTTACTATAAATGATTCTGAAAAGAGGTGAATCATTTATATGCAGAATAACACTTTCCGGGCCGTTATATTGAATATAAATGATCATGTTGTGTGAATTCATATAATGATTATGAAGGTTATTAAATTTTTATGAAAATAATACAAAAACACAATCAATGGGATTAATAGGTTGTATACATACAGATTCTGCTGTGAAATGAAATTTCAAACTTACCTCCTTCCGGAATGGGTGGTGTCCTTGTTTGAGGACACCATTCTTCTAGAGCAATCTTTTTGTTAGGAAGTCTTTCGAAATAATTGCGAAAACTTTTTATGATGACTAGTTATGAATATTTTTAGATTTATACACATTTTTTTATGTTCTAGGTAATTTAAAACATTTAAAATATAAAAAAAATACAAAGCTTCATGCATTTACTGCGAAATATATAAATTAAGTATTATAAAATATAAATTATTATTTTTAATTCATATTTAACTAATTATAAGTAGGAATAAAAATTGCTTAGCTAAAACTTTAGGAAATAAATAGTTATAATTAAATTTACAATTTTACAACAAAAATTTCAAATAAAAAAGAAAACGATTAAAAATAATTTATTATTTGGCAAAAAAATTTCGCAAAGCATATGAAGATGTCTTTTTATCTATTACATAATAGGACATAACAGGTTTTGCGCATTTTTCGAGTTTTGTGCACATTTTTCCTTGTTTTTACGCAACGTATATCTTTCAGGAGGACACTTAGGGCATTATAATAGTACATTTCATATGTTTGTAATTATCTATAGTAAAGGAAGGCTACATGAGTTAAACTTAAAATACAGTTGCCCTCCTAATTAAAAAGATGCGATAGAAAATAAATTAATTTTCAAACCAACAACGTAATAATTACACTTGCATTTTGTATATAAATACTATTTATAGATAAGCAAATATTATTTACATACAAAATGCAAGTTAATCGAAATATTTTTTTAAAAATTAATGAATTATAAAAGTTAAAAAAAACTTTTCCAATATAATTATAGTTTTTAGATAACAAAACAACGAAAAGAATGTAAAATTACTTTATTTAAAATCTTCGAGGACAATCACTACAGTTTGGCTATTATTAAAAAGTTACTGGGAAGCATCGTGATTGAAGTGATTTGTGAAGCCATTGCCAGAAAACAAATTGCCAGAATTCTGCGTTCTCTGTTTCTAGTGATCATTGTGACTTGATGCAAAATCAAAAATAAGATTGTTACATAACCGACGTTTATTAGTCACTAGTCTATCAGAAAGGACTACATGGATGATCAGGATCAGGCCAAATCCTTAAGATTTGATCAACGATCTCTGCTTGTGAAATCCACGTAGATTATCAGGATCATTCCAAACATTTGAGATGATATTTGATAAATGTAAACAGCCGAATCAAGGATTTTAAATAGTTTTGAGCCGAAAAAATTGCCAAAGGTGTGATAAGGAAATTAAAAAAGAGGCTGATACCAACGGTAACGCATTTATTACCTGATTAAAGATCCAAATGACAAGATCATTCTCAAAATAAAACTGCATAACATCAATGTTGAACGGCAATTTACCTAAACATACTGTTTTCATTTGGATAAATATTCACTAAAAATATAAAATCAAGCTTTATTATTTTATAGAAAACATTACTCTTTTCTCTTTGATATTATATCCATTTTCAGATTAAGTATTCGAAAATATCACTGTAAAAAAATCTTGTATGAAGGTATTTGTGAATGCTAATTTTAGTATGCATCTGCTACATAAGAAATCTTCCATAATTTTGTAGTCATGTTTCCAGAGGTTCAAAAACCTCATGATGATGATGATGCCGTGTCCACTTTTTACCTCGGGAAGAGGGGTGCAGTAGCTTCTAATGGTATGGACCCCTGACCACCTGAAGGCAGAAGTCTGACTTCTATGAGGATGAATCCCACATACACGCTTGCACAGCCCCTTTTTACAGGGGGACACATTCACACATCTCACAGATAGAACACAGAAGAACAACCATACCTGAACCGGGACTCACTGAACACGAGGAAGATGCGCTACCTCTGTGACAGCAAGCAGGATCAAAAACCTCCTTTCAAGAATATTACAATTTCTAAACTGGTGATTTTATCTCGACACATGGGGCCTTTCAAAATGAAAAGAACTAGGCTAAATTTAAAAAAAAATGCAATAAAATATAAAACCCACCTTTATTTGTAATAGAAAAAAATTACTCATTTCTTTCTGGTACAATTTCTATTTTCAGCTTAAGTATTCGGAAATATTGTACGCAAAATCATGAATGATGCTATTTGTGAATGCTAATTTTTAGCATGTGTCAGCTATCTAAGAAATGTCGACGTCCTGACACAAGGGTAGCGCTTCTTCCCTTCTGGATTCGAGTCCCGGTTCCGGCATGATTGTTCTTCTTCTGTTCTATCTTTTAGATGAGTGAATGTGCCCCACTGTAAAAAGAATGTGATGACGTATGCCAAGAGACGTGATGACGTATTCTAAGACGTATTCTTGGCCCTAGTTGGTGCAGCTTAAAGCAAGAGACGCACCCTCGGCTTAAAATCACTGCCTGCGTCTTCGAGCTTATCATGGCGCCATTAGAGACAACAGCAGCAACAACAAAAACATTATACTATTATACCAATTTCCGTAAATTTGCATTCATTTTTCTAATAGCCAGATCTGTCACACAATTGAGGACTACATCCTGACCTATGAAAACCATCTGAATTAACAAGATATGGCTAATGTTCGAGATGGTACTTGGCCAAAGATCTTACCCATATGATAGCCTGGTCCTCATTAAATGGATCATGGATCAAACGTTTTTCCACTGGTGTGATATGAAATTCATAGACGTTGAAATCTCAAAATGATGAGATCTTTTCGGCAAAGGTTCTGCATATATTTGAAATTGGAAGTCATTCTAATTATTCTAAAATTCTAACCGAATCTGTTTCAATTCTTCAAATACTTCTGCCACCAAATTACTTAAATAATTCATATATTAAAACGAGATATTGATTTTAAATTATTTTTTTTTCGTATTCATCGTAAGTAGTTTTAATATTCATCGTAGCATTCGATTAAATAATAATCTTAGAAGTTAGCGAGAGAAAGAACCTAATACATTCAAAATGCTTACCTGCTGATTTTGGAGAGAATTTGTCTCTTTGTGCGGCACAGACTGCGAGAAGGCGATATCCTAAATCCAAATCGTAACCTGGGCAAGATGACACGTTGTGAACAACCTGAGGAATATAGTTTGGATTTTAAGTTACGAAAAGAGGTAAAATACCTTAGCTTATTATACATTGTACAAAACAATTAAAATATATTGAGGTTGTGGGAAGTTCTTGCATCTTGAGAATTGTTTGAATGTTTGTTGCATTATCGACAGACTTAGTAGATTATATGAGAAGAAAATAGCATTTTGTCAGAAACAAAGGCATTTTATAAAACATTTGGATACAAAAGGATAAAACACACACAATTTGTGCATAAGAGAAAAACAAATAAAAAAGGCGTTTCCTTAAAAGGAAATCGCTTTTAGTATGCAGTATGATTTCCGGGATTGACCCCCAGCAACGTTGAACACTTTTGAGGCATCGAGTCAATGACCCTATTAAAAAAGGACTGAGGTATTCTGTCCCACTTCTCCAGAAGAGCTGTTTCCAGTTCTTGGAGAGTTTGTGGGGGTGGCAGGTGTGCATCAATTCGTCTGCTTGGAATGTCACAAACATGTTCGTTTGGTTCATGACCGGAGAACCTCCTGACCATTCCATTCGAATGATTACTTCATCTAAAAGGTAAACATTCACCAAGTTAGTGCGATGTGATCTGCTGTTGTCGCCCATTAAAATGAAGTCATCTCCAATTGCTGCAGCGTAGAGGACTACAATAGGTTTTAGGATATCATCCCTATGTTGGCGAGTGGTGAGGTTTCATTTTGAATGATATGGAGATCGAAGAGACCCATCAATGATGATGCTAGCATAGATCATCACACCCTTACCGCCAAATTTTTCACTTTTGTGTACGAACGCAGAAATGTTTTTAGTGCCACATTCTCTCCAGATGAAAATACACTGTCAGGATGAATAGAAAAACTAGAGTAGTCAGATAAAAGAATACTTCACCATTCTTTTCTTCTCCAGTTACTCTTTCTTTGCGGACACGACAATGCCTTTCTTTCAACGGGACATACACACCATTGGTCGGTGAGCATACATATTTACAGTGTGAATGTGTGTTCGGACAGTTTACGTTGAAACTGTTGTGCCAGTAGCCAAGCGAAGGTGTTGTTGAAGAACAGTGACATTCATATTTTGGTTTTTCAGAGCCGTTAGTGTTAAATAATTGTCTTAATTGAGCGTTGTTGCACGCCTACGCCTTTGCCGTGATCTTCAATTTGCACTTCTAGTCTCCAAAATATGCTTCCAGATCCTGGAATTAACACTTTGTGAGATTTTAATGGCTTCTGCTACTTCAGCATGTGCCTGTCCCCCCC
>JAOUZG010047040.1:89571-105212 GCA_026289955.1 Argiope argentata
TGAGATTTTAATGGCTTCTGCTACTTCAGCATGTGCCTGTCCCCCCCCCCCTTTTCTAATAGGCCAACAACTGTCTAAGCTTCTGATTCAGTCAAATGAATTTATTGAGACATCGCACTCAACGAAAGAACACCATTACTGAGTTTAAATTATTCTTCCCCGCATTGGCTTACATTAAGTTGAAAGCCAAATCAGACTCGTTGCCGCTAAAGATGCCGTCTACGGAGTCAAATTCAAAATTTGTATTCGTGACTCTTTTCTTCCATTTTATGTAAAAAAAAAAAAAAACGGCTTATACTTTTATTTCATATAAGGCTTACAATATCTTGTAATTGTTTTGAGTAGTATATTTTAGTGAAAATAAAACTGTTAGATTATTATTCATATAGCCGATTACACAGTATTTCCTCTATAAATTTTGATTTTAGCTTCAATAATTGTTTTATCTATATAAATGATTTCATATAACGATGGCAGTTAAAGATAGAATAACCATTGCTTTTCAAAATGAATGAGGAATAAGCACTATAAAAAAATTTTCACACGATTCAGAAAATCAAGAATCTACGAAAAAATTCAGTAATAATAGTTGGAGAAAGATGAAAAAGTTTTGGGTAGACCAACTATCATGATAGAAATCACACTAAATACACATATATAACACATCTACTTTTCCAAGAAGAATAAACGTGCAGCTTGACAGCTTATAGTCTATGATTTGGTAAATTCTACGTTATAAACTGAAAAAGCAAACTTTTCAAATATAGCTTGTACATAAGATGAAAGCTGAGAACTATGCTGTACGATATGATCTGCTATAGAAAATATCATTTTAGGAGACATGCCATTTTCAACAACAAAGCTATAAAAATATTTTAAAATTCCAAATCTCTTTATCAAATGAGGAAAGGCCTTAAAAAATAGTTTTGAAAACAAATTACTGCTTCAAAATCTGAGTTAGAATCGAAGTTTTTCAATCTACTAGGAAATGACAACATGTAAATCAGTAACGTTTAAATTTGCTGAATTTGTGACTGTTTGGGGATGAACATACACAACATGGAAAAAAGTTAAAACTCATGCCGAAGATGCACAGTGATTGTATAATAACCATGTAACTTATTATTATAAAATATGCAAAAGATGCACAGTGGTTGTATAGTAACCATGTCATTTATTATTATAAAATATGCAAAAAATGTACAGTGATTTATAATAACCATGTAATTTATTATTATAAAATATGCAAAAGATGCACAGTGATTGTATAGTAACCATGTACTTTATTTTGATAAAATATGAAAAAGATGCACAGTGATTGTATAATAACAATGTGATTTATTATTATAAAATATGCAAAAGATGCACAGTGATTGAAGAGTAGTCATGTAATTTATTATTATAAAATATGCAAAAGATGCACAGTGATTGTATTATAACCATATAATTTATTATTATAAAATATGCAAAAGATGCACAGTGATTATATAATAACCATGTAAATTTATTACTATAAAATATGTTTATAAGAAGTCCAAACAATTCTGATCATTGTTGAACTATGAGATATTGCTTTCATCACCCAAAATGATGTTTTTAATGCTAAACACACCTACACATTTATTGAGATTTAGAAATAGATAATTGAACTGTTGGGTTATTTTCAGAATAAATTATGCTTTCCATGGCATTGAAGAAAAAATGTCGAAAATAATTACGACGCCATATACATTCAATAGAATAAAATAGAATTAAGAAGAATTTCAAATATTTTTTGGGCATCATAAGTAAGCAATTATTTATATTATTTATAAATTCTTAAATTTAATTAAAATATATTCTTAACTTCTTTAAAATAAAATTTGATATTTAAAATTTATTTATTCCTTAACAATGCCAGTATGAATTTTAAACTTAAAATTATATTAAATTTTAATTAAATTAAAGAATAGATAATATTTATTTGAATGATCTTCTGGTTGAAAATTGCTTCGAAACTAAGTTGTTAGATGAAAAATAATGAATTTATTATTGCTCCAACCTAGAGTAATAAGTTTTAAAATTCTATTAATTAAATTATAGTTCTGTCTGAGTATATATATATATTTATAACATTATTCAAAGATGTCCACTATATGTAAATTTTTGAAACTTAATGTAAAAATAAAAAAACAAAGGAAAGCATTCTTTTTCATATATTCATTTAACAGAATCAAAAATCATATTCGGAAAGAAAAACGCAAAATTGGATTTAAAAAGATTTTTAATTAAATTAAAAAAAATATGAAAACTGAAAACTATTAAAATATATACGGCAAATGTAATACGACACTGCAATTTTAGTTTTATATGACTATAAATTATCAACTAAAAAAGAGTAAAACAAAGACTACTAAAATCTTATATTAATATTAGTTTTTCAATTGTGAAAGAGTCAATTTAATTAATTGAAAATTTAATTAATTATATTTTTCATTCACATTGCAATACTTAAAGCTTTATATTAAAGCTCATTAAAATATCAAAAAATTAAGAAAGAATGCAAGCAATCTATTCTTTCGTCAATGCTCGTATTAATTTAAAGTACAGATTTCTGGATAATTATTTTAAACTATGCTAAAAATTACATTATTAAAATAACTGTTAATTAAAATTTGTTGCTTTAATTATTTTTGATAAAAGGAATTATTTTTGGATAAAAAATAATTCCCTTTAATTAAATTGACTATAATTTTTGAATTTCTTTTTTGAGCCCTTAGATATATTCTTTTTTGTAAAATAAATCTAGAAAAATACTTTTTAAAATATTAAAATAACTTGATTATTATAATTAATGTTTAAATAAAATTAGATTCGGTTTTCAGCTGCTATCTATTGTTTTCTGTGATTTCTTCATTTTTTGTTTTTCCGAGAACAATGCCATGGAAAAAAATCTTATTTCGAAGATATAAATGTGATAATGACGAACTTTTAAGTACCGTCCAGAATTAAGATTTTGTTTCAAAAAATATAAATTGAAATGAAAAATTAACATAAAATACTTTACAGAAATGTAATTTAGAATAAAGGTTTTGATAGAAATAAAATTTATATCTTTTTAAGGAAGATGAATATCGAAAAATAAATAATTAAATCTTATTTTACAATTTCGTGCTTTATCTACAAAATAAATAAAAGAACAGAAAAGTCGTTTAAAAGTCATTAAAGTCATCATTAAAGTTTGGCTTGGAAAACATGGATATTAGTTACTACATATTATTATTGTTGGTTAGTGGAAATCCATTTAGGGGTATAGAAATATATATTGGATTATTAAATAAAGTAGAAAAGGAAAAATGAAATGACGGGATAAATTGGTTGGTAGGGCATTGGATTCACATCCCTTGGGCTGCGAGTTCGAACCCGCCACCGAAAACCCTCCGTGTGTGAATATGTATGGTGGCTGGCGCACGTTAAATATATCGTATTCATCAAGTCCTCCATATCGGGAGTACCACCACTGCGGTTGTTGGTTCAGATGTGCTCGTTCTGTTTCAGTTCTAAATTACGATCTGTGGGTGAATGAATAAAATGCATGAATGAAATCCGTCCCACAAAAAGGATTGTGACATGTGTGGGAAGCTAAGTCATACGTTAGATGGCACTCAAAGGGTTAGAATCTAGAGACGCTCATTCGGCTTAAATCACTGACAAGTCCCTCATCGGGCTTGTAAAGTGGTATAAGTAACAGCAACAATCAGTAATAATAGAATGCAATCGATTCAGTACAAGAAAAAAAATATTATTATCCTTGTTGTAGGCCATGCACGCTAAAGGGTTAAAATCAAATTAATCTCTTTTAGAATTAATACAAAGCAACGATATAATTCGATATGTTTATTATAAGGCAAGTGAAACTTAGCAATAAAACTTGAGTTAAAATAATTTAATAAAAAATATGCGCATTTGAAAGTTTTTTATTGAAAAAATATCAATTGTAGAGTGACGATGGCGAAATGAAACAAATTCAGGTTAAAAAAAAAAGAAATTTAAAACTTTAGCAGAACGAAATAATAATAATTAAAAAAAAATTAAAACCTCGCCAATAACTTTTCGCTCAGAAGAGTTTAAAAATAATTGTTTCTAATGAGAACAAGGCGTTAAAGTAATTTTAGTTACATGAGAATTAAATTTTTGCTGAAAGAAATATAAAAAAATTCAATTAAATCAAATTAATATCTTAAACATTTAAGAAAGAAAAATTAGAAATAAAACGCTTTGCATCAAAATTCTTAACGCTTAACTTTAATAGTTTATTAAGAGGAATTATAATGTAATTTATCTAATTAGTCTAATTAAAAAAGAGATCTTTATCTGGGATAATAATGCATGACGAGGTAGGAAGATATTAATTTAGTGAAAAAGTTGATAAAAGATGTTGAACTTACATTTTCATTAGTGGATGATAAAAAAAGCAGTTACTGTGTTTGGACAAGAAATATTAATTGCTTAATAAACATAATTAAATCCAACTACTATTTTTGCATTAATTAAAGAAAAAAAGAGCGATTCCTAATACTTTTTTAGTAAGTCATATTCAAAGTTTAACAATCCTAGTTCTCTTAGAAAAATTTTCAACGTATATTTTCAATTCTTAATAAAAAGCTCGAATTTTAAATTGGAAACATTATATTCAATAGTTTATATTCTATTGCAATAAAAGTGGAAAAAATGTTGAATAATTAACAACATTTTTAACATCTATAAACATCAAGATGAAAACAAAATCAGGAAAAATTAAAAAGAATATATAGTTTAGTGTGTGATGTTAATTACTCAATAAAAACATTAAAATCAAATAAAACATTCTTTAATAAATATAATTAAAGAAAACTATTAGATTTCAAATAGGTGGGTATACTGAAAAAACAGAAAGTTCATTTTAAAATATATTTTTACATTTTATTTTAAATAATAGGTTATAGTAATATCATTAAATATATTCAACCACTAAAATAAGTTCGTGCAATGAAATCAAATTAATATCTATTTGGGATGACATTCAATTCAATTTGAATTCTAACAAAGGAAACTAACGAATATTAAGATTTTTCATGTAATAGATTTTCAAAGATTTTTGCAAGAAATGTTAAATAGCTATCGTCAGTTTAAAGATAGTTCGATTAATCGGCATAAAATATTGAATAAAACATCAAAATATTTTTATAATTTAAAATATAAATATAAAGCATACAACAAAGGAAAACATATATCAAACGTTTTCAGTATAAAATTTTGCTACAAAATACAAATTTTCTTTAAAAAAGTGATTAAATTCTTGAGTTATGACGAAGGTGAAAATTATCAAAGTAAACAATTTTTTATTGTAATATATATAGGACAATTAAAAATATTCTTTTCCTTATATATAATTGAATAAAATTATTAATAATTAATAAAGAATTTAATAAAAAAGTTAAGCGAATATCTTAATAAGCTATACACAAAGCTTGGAAAAATTTTTAATACAGATAATTTTTTTCATGTATTATACATTGAAAAGTTTTTTGTGTTTAAGAAGTTTTTACGCTTAGCGCAAGTTCGATTATACTAATTATATATAAGGAATCCTGGTCATTTCTCAACTAATTAGTCAACATATAAGAAGGTAATTTTCTTTTAGCTGAACGCCAGCGAAATATCGCAAAAAGAAATTTGGAGGTATCCTATATTATTTCGCGATTTTTTGCTTTAAAATCATTAAATGAAATCTAGTAGTTAAAATTAAATCTGGAATTATTTGGCGTTATTACAATTATTCTACATTATTTGGCGATTTTTCGCGGAAAAGTACCAAGAAGAAAAAGTTTTTTATTCAATTATTTAGAGGCAACTCTGAATAAACGAAATATAATTGAGTGAAAGCTTCGAAAATTGATATAGGCCCTTTTGTAAAAATATGTTGAAAATTTAATGCTAACAATTCTCTAAAAGCAAATATAATTCATCTATTGCGCTTAATATCGAGAAAAAGTTCTGAATTATTGATAAAAATTTGACCAAGGAAATGAAACTGAATTAAAGTACTTAAAATTATCATTAAAAAAGTCAAATTTTAAGCATTCTTTTCTATATTAAAAATTTATCATTTATTGCTCTTTAAAAATAATCGTAAATAAAAAAAATCATTCAATTATTATAAAATACAAGTACATTTTAATTCAATCAATCATAAATAAGAATTTAATCAATGAGATGCAAATTCATCAATATTTTTAAAAATGGGTATAAGAACATAAGAGATATATTTATTTTTATACGTCATATTAAAAAAAACATTAAAAGTTTAAAAGTTCCAAATGCAATTCTGCCAATTAGTATAAAATCTTTAAAAAATCAACAGGTTATTCAGTAAAAAAAACTAATAAGGTAAAAGAAATTAAATTAATATCACTAAACCTTTTAATTTTAAGATATATTAAACACTTAACATCAATAGGTCATTAAGAGGAATTATAAGCATAATTTCGTCAATCAGCTTAATATATTTTTTTTTGAAAAATTTCAACAAGATATGCAGTGATAAAAAATTAATTAAATGAAATAGAAATGAATTAATATCTTAAAATAACAAAGAAAAAAAATCAAAATTTAAAACTTTTTTTGTAAGTCAAAACATTAATAATTATTAAAAGACGTATTTCAGTCAGTAAAAAAACGTAGCAACGTATTTCAGTCAATCTGAATTACAATAAAACTATTTAAATCAATTATTCACTAGCATAAATAATCGAAATGAAATGAAATAAATAGCTTTAAGAAACAATATCTGAATAATTCAAATTACAAAAACTTTTTTTCGCATAAAAAAATCAAACACTTCAATTCAGTAATTCTTTAAAAATATTAATAAGTATAAATGAGCCAATTAGCAAAAACTAAAAATATTTTGTTAAATTATTCAGTAACAAGAATTTAACCAATGAAATAGAAATAAATTAAATTATTTAAAAATAAATGATGAAAAGTTCAGAATTAATTATTTGCCACTGATACTTTTTAAAAGTTTAAAAGTAAATGCTCGTTAAGAAGAATTCTAAATGCAACTTAATAATTAGAGCTCAAAACTAAAAGAAATTAGACCAATCATTCAGTGACAAAAATTTAATTAAAAAAAGATTTGAATAAATATCTTTAAAAAATAACATTGAAAAGGTTCGAAATTTAAAATCTTTTCTATCTCGAGTTAAAACGTCAACCTATTTGCTAATAAGATTTATCAGCCAATAATCAGTTTCAATTATTCAGAGACAAAAATTTAATAAATGAAATAAAACTGAGTTAATATATCTAAAAATTAAACAAAAAATATTAAAAAATAACATTGAAAAAAGTTTTAAATTTAAAGCTTTTTCTACAACTGAAGTTAAAACTTTATATCTATTTGCTAATAAGATTTATCAATGTGATTCATCCAATAATCTCTCTCAATTATTCAGAGGCAAAAATTTAGTAAAAGAAAAGGATTTGAATTAATATTTATAAAAAAATAACATTAAAAAGATCAACATATAAAGGCTTTTCTACAAACGAATTAAAAATTCATCCCTATTTGTTAATAAGATTTATCAACTTATAATATATTTTAATTATTCAGAGGCAAAAATTTAACAAATAAAATAAAATTGATTAATATATCTAAAAATTAAATACAAAAAAAATTCAAAATTCAAAAAAAAAAAAAAACTTTAAAAAAGATTCATATTTAAAGTCTTTTCTACAAATAGAATTAAAACTTTATCCCTATTAACTAATAAGATTTATCTACGTGATTCAGCCAATAATTTTTCTCAATTATTCAGAGACAAAAATTTAATAAAAGAAAAGGATATCTTTAAAAAATCACTCTACAAAAGTTCAATATTTAAAAGTTTTTCTACAATACGAGTTAAAAATTCATCCCTATTTGTAAATAAGATTTATCAACTAATAATCCATTTTAATTATTCAGAGACCAAAATATGATAAATGAAATAAAATTCAATTAATATATCTAAAAGTTTAATACAAAAAAATTAAAAAATAACATTAAAAAAAGTTTTACATTTAAAGCCTTTTCTAGAACTGGAGTTAAAACTTTATCCCTATTTGCTAATAAGATTTATCAACGTGATTCATCCAATAATTTCACCCAATTATTCAGAGACAAAAATCTAATAAAAGAAAAGGATATCTTAAAAAAATAACATTAAAAAGTTCGACATTTAAAGGGTTTTTCTACAACACGAGTAAAAAATTCATCCTTATTTGTTAATAAGATTTATTAACTAATAACATATTTCAATTATTCAGAGACAAAAATTTAAATGAAATAAAATTGAATTATCTAAAAATTAAACCCAAAAAAGAATTTAAAAATTCAAAAATATATAAATTTTTTTTGTACATCTAAAGCCTTTTCTACAACTTTAGTTAAAACGTTATCCCTATTTGCTTATAAGATTTATCAACGTGATTCCTCCAATAATCTCACTCAATTATTCAGAGACACAAATTTAATAAATGAAATAAAATTGAATTAATACATCTAAAAATTAAACACAGAAAAATTTCAAAAATACGGAATCTTTTACGCACATACGCGTTTCTTTAATACTAAAAAGCTTAACATTAATAGTCCGCTAAGTGGAATTATAAACGTAATTCATTCAATCAGAGTAAAAAAGGCCACCAGTCGAGATAATAGGGGGGGAGGGTTGAAAGAGAAGAGGGTTGTTCATAAGGAGAGAAAGTTCGTTTAAAAGAAGATGTCGTAATTGTATTTTCATTAGCGGGTGGCGAGGGGGAGGGAGATATTGTATTTGAAGAAAGCATAAGCTAACCGAAAAGATATTATAGAATCCCTTCAAATCGATTTATTGAATGCTTCTCCTTCCCAGGGAAGGTGAAGTCAAGTTATTGTCTTGGCTTTAGACACCGAAGTCGATGGTTGAAAAGGGGGGGTTGTTCGCCAATTGTTCCTTTTCGAAACAATGGACAGGTGAATTAAGAATAATAGAGACCGCGACAGAGAAAGGAAAGATTAGGAGTTAGGTTGAGTACTTTTCAGTTCGAGTTTTTTTTTAATCGTTTGCAGAATGCATATAAGTACTTCACTGCAACATTTCGCATTCTTATAAAGATTTTACCAAAAGATTTTTTTAGCGGTAGTTTCCATTTTCTAAGAGGAATGTCAATGTATAATGAAATCTCGCTAAATTAGCAGTCGTTCAAAGTAGTTCAAGGAATCCGCAGACGGTTCAAAGGAATTGACCGCTGTGACAGTTTTTGTTCTTTTAGACGACAAAATACTTATTAGCAAAGGGGAGTGATTCATTGTTTCTGACACAGAGAATCTTAAGAATTATTTAAAAAAGGGGAAAATGCTGTAGTCAAAGATTTTTAAATCTTATCGAGGAAATAATAGAGTTTCTGTTTGCCTAAGACATTCGGTTTCTTTTTTAAATTGGGTATATATTTGATAAACTCATCGGTAGTTTCAGTAGAATGGAGAATAAAATTATTCTTTTTTTTTCTCTAGAACTTTTGAATTAGAATGACTTTATTTATTTCACTCTTTTGCAACTGAAGATTTTGACTGCATATCTTGCCATTCTCTAGTTTAGATAAAGATTCAAAAATTCTGTCCACTAATCTAGATTTAGTGAAATAAGATTTGGCAAATGTTCGGAGAAATATAGCAAAAATGGTTTCTAGGTCTACATTTAGTGTTTTTAATATTTCCAATGCCACTAGATTGAAGACTTATTTTGCCTTTCTACTTTCTAGTATATGTAGTATAAAGAAAATATAGTAATCGTCAAAAAATTTGAACTCAAGTTTTGGACGAATATCCTAATTTCATACCTCAATGAATTTGAAAACTACATTTTTAGAGTATGTATACCTGTAAGTTACAAATCTAACTAAAAAAATCTATTTGGGTTATAGAGTTAAAATTTAGTATACCGTATTTACATTAACTTTGCAGATTCCTGTCAAATTTTGAGTAAATATTATTTTGAGGATGACAGGATGGATTCAGTAACAAAGCTAAATTCACGTCAACAGTTACAAATTTCTTTGACGTGAATCGGCATTTTGCACTATTGCCCTGTAATGTGTTTTTCAAAAGACAAGTTTATTACAGAGGATATTTATAAAGTTTGGAGAGACCCCCCCCTAGTAGTCTCAGATATAAAGAGGTAATTCATTGCTATTTAATTTCCAAATATGAGTGTTCATGATTTTTGTAATCTTTTATTCTTTTTTTATCTTAATTTTAGTCCAAATCAGACAGACTAAAAGTGCGGATATCATTGATATTGAGCTCGTGACCACCCTACTGTTTGGCAGGGTATGTATGTGTTCAAGCAGAAATTCTCGGAGGGTTAATTTAACATCGTGCATACTAGTGGAAAAATTCCACAATGCAAAGGTTACAAAATGGACAATAATATATAAATAAATAAAAATATGTGTATATAATTTAAATGTACTAATACCCGAACCTTTCCTTTGACTTTAGAAATTTTCAAATGCCAGTAGGTCAGAAGTTAAAATAATCGTTCTAATTTTGAACGGGGGTTTAACATTCAGATCAGCATTTTTCCCTTCATATTTTTATGTTGCAAGAGGGAGAGTATATTATATCCATTTCAAATTCAAGATGAAACAGGCCTATAGAATGATTACTTTTTAATTAGTTAAATGTTTTTGAAGAGTATATTCGTCATGGAAAAAGTACAACATATTGCGTTATGATTAATTTATTCAGTGACAATAATTGTATTCACATAATACTACTTTAATTATTCTATTTAGAATTATCTATTTATTATCTTTTTATAATATATAAATCTATAAGAAATTTTTATGTCACTTAAAATTTTATTTCGAAATATAATTTAAGTGAAATGGACATTTACACTTTAAATTTGTGTCTAATATTTAATTTTTTTAACTCTTATTCATATTTCTGGTTTTAAGATATATTGTATATTGTGAACTAAAATGTATATAAAAACATACAATTTAGACCATATAATTTTGTCGATTGGATTAAAGAGTTGATTTATATTACTATTTGTGAGAAAAGACACCTCATCGTATTTTTTTGGTCTTGTTTATGTTTGGTCACAGAGTAGAAAAAAGATAATTTAACAAAATGAAATATAATCCATAATTATATATATATTTATGTTTTGGGAATAAGGATTATAAATTAAAATTCCTCCATCTAGCTTTGTTTGGTTTTCTGATTATTCTGCTGATATACTCATAATCAAAAACATCAGCAACTAACCATTTGATATATTTGATAGAAAATTTGGGATGGATTTTCAGTTTTGGTGCAAATATTTTTCACCGAATTTCAGTCCTTTTAACCCTTAATAACCTAGAGTTTCAATTTTGATACCAATCTTTTAAACCGAATGTTCACATTACTATTAGTTTATTTTTATAGGTTGGCTGTACGTATTTTACTGTTGTATAATATTCTTTCCAACGAAATTAAAAACTTACCTCCTGGTTCTGTAAAAAGTGTAAAGTGTCGTTATGCGATAATAAAAACAATCAATGTTTCGCATTATTTCATGTATAGGTATATCTGATTTCTTTATGGCGTTAATGCCTGAAGTATCAAAATTGATACCTGTTTTTTTTCTAAATAAATATGTAAAATAAATATTGTGATTTTTTTAGCTATTTTGCCCTTCATCTAGACCCTCAAGCAAATACAGTAATATTAAAAATAAATCACTTTCGTAAATCAGGCTACTAAGGGTTAATAAACAGAAAGGAATATAGATATAATTCCAGAATAAGGTATCATAAACATGAGGATAAGCAGAAAAAAATTAGGAAAATCCAGAGGTTAAATGTTTTTAAAGATTATTTTCTTTTCTTATTGTATATTTCGCATTCGAAGCAGTACAAATAAATTACAAGCAAATTTGATGAAATTTGATTATGTTTTAGTCAAAAAAATTAAAACTCAATCACATTAATAGAGAGGGTTATACAGATAAATAGATAGAGAGGGTTATACTTATTAATAAATTGAGAGGGTTACACATATTAATAAATAGAGAGGGTTATACATATTAATAAAAAGAGAGGGTTACACATATTAATAAATAGAGAGGGTTATACATATAATTTCAGGATTAGTTATTCATAAACATGAGGATAGTCAGAAAAAAATTATGAAAATCCTGTGGCTAAATTTTTTTGATGATTTTCTTTTTTTATTGCATATTTCAATGCGAAGCAGTACAAATAATTTACGAATAAATTTTAGGAATTTTGAATATGTTTTAGTAAAAAAAAAACTAAAACTCAAGAAAATTTTACAACTTTATGATGAAGAAATTTCTACTATTTACTGGTATGAAAAAAATTCTGATTTTTGGTGCTTAAAGAGAAATAGGATTCTTTAGATTTCTACTTACATTCAAAACAAGAAAATACGAAGAAAAGAAAATCTGAAATGCCTGATTTCTATTAATAGAAGTATAAGCAAGTTGTTTATTTCTCAATAAGAATGTGGGTTTTTTTTCATCCAAAAATATTTTTTGTGCTTGAATTTCTGTTGTACGAGTGTTAACTATGAATTCAAATATTTTTCATAAGAGTAATCCCTGGAGCAATGTATTTCTGTTTACATACTTAGTATTCATTTTTCAGTTTAAACTAACAAACGAGTAAACACCAACAACAAATTATGAAAGAAACATTCTAGAATTCACGATTTCTTTAAATGAGAGATGAAAGAATTTGTTTACTTTGAAAAAAAATCGTCCTTTTTTTAAGTTTGAGAATATTTTGTTCTGAGAAATTTTTTAAAACCAAGCGTATAGCATTTAAAATATTGTTTAAGCATTTTGTGTGTGAAAATAGCTTTTTGGTTGTTTTAACAAATCTCAAAATAATAAAATATTTAAATAATCTAAATATATTGTTACGCTGCGAGATATTTTTTTCACTCAAATCTCTGGTTAAAACTAATGTTTCACATAAACAAAAATGCTGATTTACTCGTGGATTAGTACAATAACAATCAACGTTTTTAACAAAAGTGAAATTAAAATTCTTTATTTATTCGCTACCAACTTTGTTATTATCATATATAATTTCCATGAAGTCATAATTATTCTGCGTTCTTTCAGAGTTTGTAAAATTTTCATATTCTTTCAAGATACTAACAATAAAAAAAGATTTTATTCCAAGAATTGTATTTATAACAAAATTTTTACAAAAAAGTACTGTATTTATATTTTTTGAATGAAAATGGTTACCATTCAATAATGTTAGTGAAAATTACGAAAGCGATATATAAATCTTTTTCTTATTATTATCATGTCAGAACGTTATGTTGTTTTTGGGATGATTATTTTGCCGCCAACAAAAATCCGTAAGCGAAAAATAAACTGCATGAGTATCTCCATGACTATCTGCATGAATATCTCCAAAAATCAGATTTTAATAACGCGTTGCCATTGCATTTACAAAAGCTCTGATTTTAAAAAATAAGATGAACACTACGACAAAAAAAACTGGAAAAATGTCATTTTGAGCACGTGATTATATAAAATGAAATAAATCGGTAATGTGACATTTTTTAAAACAATAAATGCAAGACAAAGTTTTTTGATCATTTGTAATATAATACTAAAGTACCTCATTCGATGAAACGATTAAAATGAATAAAAAGATAATTTAACTTGCACGAGCACGTGGTGTTTGGCCGTTTAAGAAATAATGTTCTGACATGATACACTGAAATATGCACAGCAGATTTCCTTTTAATCTTTTTTTTTGTATATTTTACATTTTTGAAAAGAATGGTTCTATGTTTCACATTTTTCTTTTACTTTTCTATACTTTATTAACATATTTTTTTTCTTTTTTAAACGTTTGTGGCATCATTATATATAAGAGTTGCAAAGGTTCAACGGTTAAAAAATGATCAATACTGAAATACTTGCATTTTACCGATTGAGAAATTGTCTGTTGATTTCAATTTTCATTATAATTGCTAAAATTCTATTTAAAATATTAAAAATTAATTAAATTTAATTAATAATTACTATTTGAAAAAATTGTGTTGACATCAAGGGCCATCCACTACAAGTTTAAAAAATGTATTTGAGCTATATAGAGTAAAAGTGAACTGATAGTAGGAATTGAAAAAATAAAGAATTTTTTCCAAATGAATATATTATGTCTTCATTTCTCTGTAATATTTCTCAATATTCCATATAAATAATATCATTTGTCAACAGTTACTACATTAATCATATAGAAATTTTTAAAAAAAATTAAAAAGGTTTCGATGTTATACGATTTTATCTTAAGAAATCAGGATTTAATCAAATTAATATAGCATTTAAAATTTAAAAATTGCCCAAATTACTAAAATAATTATATTTTGATAAATAACAAATAAATGTACAAAATTTTCAGAATTCTTGTAGTTGCGGAGTTGAGTGAAGAAATAACGGCAATTTCAATTCTTAAAACAAGAAATAACCATTTGTGAAGAGGATTAAAATATTTCATACGACTAAAAACTAATTTTATGATAAGGATATAAAAACTAATCAGTTCTTAACATCACTAGTTGAAATTTAAAATAAAGCAATTAAATGTAAACGCATTGCAACTGAGCCAAGACTGAACAGTAGCAACTTTTCAATTAGTTGTTCTTAATTCCCATATTTTCAACTTTGGAATCATAAATTGTAACCAATACAGTAATGACTAAAAAAATATTCAAACTAATCGGCTAAATATGCATAGCTGGAATATTATTTTCTTAAAAAAATAAAATCTAATCATCTTTAGATCTGATTTTTAATATTCCTTTTCTTTGTATCACTTCTGTAAAAAGCATATTATAAGCTACTTGTTTTAAAGGAATAAGAATTTATTTTTCAAAATGCAAAAATAATTTAGAAATAACAACTAAGAAGCAAGACAAATTATAATATTTGTTTATAATTATTTATGGATCTTCTAACGATTATTTAATTCTTCTTTAGTCGAGTGTTACTCTACACAAATATAAAACTTGTCCCATAAAAATTTTCCCAGTATAAAAGATCAAACGAGATTTCTCTTTTCATGAATACAATCGTATCTGAAATTTTCGATTTAGTAATTTACCTCTCTGTCTAGTAATTTGAAAACAAAAAATAAGAACTAAGACAATTTCAAATATTTCTTTACAAATATGTATGAAACACCTTACGATCATTCTAATATTTTTTTAGTCAAATGTTACTCTACACAACTAGAAAACTTTTCCAATAATAGTTATTTCACAATTCCAAACCCTGATGAAAGATTGAGATATAAAAGTATAAAACCACAAACGAGATTTATCTTTCCACATATATAACCGCTTCTAAGATTTTCGATTAGTAATTTTATTCTCTTCTTAGTTATCCAAAAACTACAAATATGAATTAAAACAATTTGAAATGTTGATTTACAATTATTTATGAAACTCCCCACGATCATTCAATTCTGTTTTAGTCGAGTGTTACTCTACACAACTAGAAAACTTTCCCAATAAAGTTTATTTTTCTTCGATTTAGTAATTCTTTTCTCTTCTT
>JAOUZG010047065.1:0-10066 GCA_026289955.1 Argiope argentata
TGTGTGTGTGTGTGTGTGTGTGTGTGTGTGTGTGTGTGTGTGTCCAAAAAGTTCCCGTACTGATGATTTGTGAATTTATTTTACAAAAACAATAGGTTTAAAAAGAATTATTTTTATGCCATTTATAAAAAGCACTTTTAACATAACAACGGAAAAAATACATTTAGAATAAATATTCAAAATGCCCAGCCCTTTCTTGGAGACAAAGCTGAACTCCTTTGCGAAGGTTTTTCGAAACGCATTTTAACATGCTAGGAGTGATTTCTTGTATCCTTTGGGTAATTGCGATTTTCCAACCATCTATCGTTTAAAGATCGCCTTCATGAATTTTGTCCTTTATATATCCCCACAGAAAAAAGTTTGTTATGGTCAGATCAGGGGATCGAGGTGGCCAAAAATTTTTTGAGATAAGTCGATAGACCAAAAAAAAGCTTCAAGAATGTCCATGGTTTCATTACTCGTATGGCAAAATTTAATATACTTGAAAAAAAATGATGGACAGTGATTTTTTAAATTTGGAGTACGGGAACTTTTTGGACACCCGGTATTTTTCCTTCTTCCACTCATATTCAAATAATTCTGCTTTACTTCGAATTTTCAGAACATTCTTTTTGATAATTTTATAAATAACCATGCATGTTTTTTTAAATTTAATTTTCATGTTCCATATTCTGTTATTTGAATTAAAAATCCTTTTATTTATTTTTTAATCCCTTCAGGAATTTTCAAAATTAAAATTTATGATGCATTGGAAATTTTTTAATAACAATTAATTCATATAACCGTGATTTTTTTTGTATGCAAAAATAAAAGAATATAATTTTGAGAAAAAAAATGTTAAAATAAAAACAATATTACAAAACTAAACTATAAAAAGTATAAAATATATAAAAACTAACGACAAAACGATAAACACATCTGATCAATATTAGCAAACATTTAATACTTTATTCATAAACTTGATGCAAAAAATATGTAAAAACAAACCAATTAAAAAAATGTGTGTGTTTTATTTAAAACAATAATGCTAGTTATTATTTGCTTATTACATTATTTTAATTGTAAAAAATACATTTTAGATATTTATTATATTCTATTTGCTCTCTTTCATTCTGCATGACAAGAATCTAATAAAAAAATGTCCTGCCATATTTTCGAAGCTTGGATGTAAATAACTACTGTACTTTTTACACTTAACATAAGAAATTCTGGAACATTCTCTCATGCAATACTGAATAATTTTTTCACATTACTTTACTTAAAAAATTGGAAATCATTATATAATGCATTTTAATATGAAAATTATTTGAAACTATCTCTATATTAATATTTTTTGAAATATGCCAATCATACAGAATTTGATTTGCAAAATTAAAATAATACCTGCAAACATTTCTGGTAGTTTGCAAATTGTTTTATATGTTTAAGCAAATCTGTTTTTAACCTTTGCAATTTAATCTTTTCTTGCCTTTAATTTTATTTTTGAAGTGAATACGTCTTTAAATTTGCTACCATACGGGAGCAATCCAATAAACCTAGTGATAACAATATCGGAGGATACAGTTTGGCGTTGTAGTTTCGAATCTATCCTCTGCATCCATAATTGAATTATACCGCTGGATAGCTGAAGGATTAAAAAATTCATCACAATAAACGAGAACAGTGACGTATCGCGTGCGGTGGAGGGGGAAGTGGGACCATTTTGAGGCTATTTTGCTGCGCATCGAGATTTGCTATTGGTATAACTTTTGACTCGGAAAAGCTACGACGCTCATTAAAGTTTTAATCGTCAGCTGTCGTCAAAATCTATCGATTGTATATAATACATTTATTTAAAGTAGTGACATTGAATATAGTAAGGTGTTAAAATAAAAAAAATATATATAATATCATAAATATATAATGTATAAATAATAACAAGCGTTGAAAGGCCGAAGCCAAATACAGAGATCGTATACGGTTGGAAAGGGCTTCTCAAGAACTATTGAATGGCATTAATAAAACCTAAAATTATACCCGATTCCGAGCCTGATCTTATTACACCAGTTACGATAGTAGGAGACTTTAATGTCGATGTCTCACAAAACCGCTCATTGCCCGACTTCATGCTCAGCGAGTTCAATTGGTCTTATGTTGAAATTTCTCCAACAACTTTAGGTAATACCTGTATTGATTTAACGTTTACCAGAAATTTCGATGTATCTTGTATGTCATTTGTGTCATACTTTTCTTATCACAGACCTATAATTAATAAAGTTATGTTGTAACACAATACATTTTTGTTTCTTTGCTTTTGTCCCAAATACATAAATAAAAATATTTCATTTAAAATATATAACCCGTTACATAAACTTACGGGCTGTGTCCATGACACAGCCAAACCACGATTCTTATACTTAAAAACAGTATTCAGTATAACAGTATTGAGCTACATTATTCAAAACAGTATTTAGTAATTAAAAATGCATAAGGGTGAGTTATTAATACTAGGTCATTATTAATGTTTTCGTGTACCTTTATTGCTTTTGTTGTTGGCAAAACTGACTACTGTTTTTTAGATTTGAGGTGCTAATTTAAGTATTCCATGTTATATCGTATTCCTACATTTTAGAATATGCTAACAACATATTTTAATGGTTTATATAATATACAAGGATAAATATTCTTAAAATATTCTCTTGAGAAAAGTCTTAACCAACATTTTTCTTTATTACACATATTTTACCCAAATATTTGAGCCAATTTGAAAAAAATCCTCAATGAAAACAAAATACTTTGAGAATCATGAAATCGTTACAAATTCCTACGAATTTTATAAAAATAAATATGAAGACAAATTTTTGTATGTATAATGGCTTTAAAAATTTCTAATATTTTTAACTTCTGCCAAAATATTTTTAAACATATTTCTTATTTACGGCTTCAAAAAATGTGAGCTTTACCTTACATTTTGTGGCAGTAACATGTAGTCCACGAGTGATTTACTAGTATAAAACCTGTGAAAGCTGAAGAATGAAAAAGACAGGAATGAAGATTATAACTTTTTTGTTCTAATTTATCCAGTAGTGTACAGCAATGTATTAATAAAATGTTAGAGAAAAAGAATAAATGAATTAAATAAATGTTAAAAAAAGACCTGAGAGATGTTTGATCTAGAAAAAGGGACGAAACTTTTTTGATTGAATAATGTATTGTTTCCCCAATTACTATTGGAAATTAAATTAATCAATAAAAAATAGTTAGAATTGGAAAATTTAAATTTCGAGTTTCTAAGATATGTTAAAGTTATTTTCGAAAGAACTGCACAGTTTTGAATGATCATCTGATAATATATTAAATCTGAACACCCATACACAGCAGATCTTCTAAACACGTATATTATTAAGCATTTTAACGTTAGCATATCTTTTAAAGTAATTAATTCTTACGATTTTTCCACGGGTACAGCGCCATTTATCGGCCCCCTGATGAATTTTCTTTGTTTTCATAAAGCAAATTCGCATTGCTTCACATATATTCAAATGAAACATCAGATCATTCAGGACAATGGCTTCTTTTACAGCCTTTTAAAACACACAACTCTCATAACAATCACTTTGAATTTCAGCATATCATATTATGTTGCCAATATCCCTTATTTCTTCTATTATAATTAATTCGCAAAAGTATTTATTTCAATAAAGAAGAAATTAAATGATTGATCTTTCTGTTCTTTTCACTTCTCTAAAACATGTTAAATAAGGAGATTGAAACAGACAATTTCTGATAATAAATATCTGTGACAATCATCACAAACTTTAGATGGAATGTAAAATCTCATTTGTTACATTATTTTAAAAAGATTCTGAAGTTATGTTATTGATTAAGGGAAAAAGAATGATACTTTTCTCACCAATCTTTTGAAAAGAATATTGTCTGGTGATTGATTTCTTGCTGCATTTCGTAAAAGTTGCTTTCTATAGTTATATTTTTTCGAAATTCTTGCTTTACCATCAATTCCTTTAATTTTCGTCTTTACTTTTTGCCGAATTTAATAACAAAATTTTTGGCAAATCAATTTTTTATATTGTTTAATAATTCATGAATAAATGCAAAAATTTCTTTAAGCGCTTTCATATCCGTAAGATATAGCGTGAGAATTTCTATTAAAAAATTAAATGAATCAAATACTGACATTTAAAGGATAAATTCTGCTTGAAAGGTCATATTTAAAACTAAATTTTGCTTATTAAAAATATCTCTTATTAAATGTCTAATTTACTGAATAAAATTTTATTTATGATTGTTAGTTTTTTCAAAACATTACCTAAAAGAATCAGTATTAACTAGAAATTATTTTATTTAAGATAAACTATAATATTGACTGAACATCAGAAATAATACTATATAACACTGGAACTTTAGAAATAATACTATTTGATTAAGAGGGACTTCAGACTTTAATTAGCGAAACAAGCGGAGTTTAATGCAGTCTCATAAAATAAATTTGTGCATTAGGGTACAATGTAATACAGATATTAGAAGTAATGGGATAATTTTTCGTTATAAGCAAAAAAGAGTTTCTTGATTGTGTTTTCCGTTTCATTCAAAGACATTCTTCCAAACAACCTTCACTTCAAGTTTTTTTCTAAAATGCTTCTTCTTATTAAACACAATCGTACTTTAAATAACATTTAAGTGTCTGGTGAACTAAGGAATTTTATTTCAAACTGTTTCACTCATTATAATAGAATTTTTATCATCATATATATGTCTTTTTCATGTTTTTTTTGGGTTGAATTTTTAAATAATTAAAAACTGACAATAATATTTTTAGTTTTATTGATTGAAGTTGATTAATTAAATTTTACGTATAATTCTTATTCATGTTTAATAGATAATACCGCGTCAGTTTTATTCATAAATTTCTAACTTATTTTATTCATTATAATTATTTTTTTATTAAAAGGAAATGATGATAGAAAGGAGGCTACATGAAAAATTAAACACATTATTTCACCTGCAGAACATTTGAAAACTTAAAAAATGTAATGCCCCATTCCTTATTTCATTTCAATGTTTTTTTTATAATCTTTAAATTAAAACGAGCATTCTCAAAGTAGAATAGCATTACGAAATTATTACATTTTACTTGCCCACTGACAGCTTATCTGTCAGCAATTGAAGCCGAGTGAGCATCTCTTGGTTTTTCAGTAGCGTCAACTAGGCCCAAGAATAAGACTTGGCTACTTAATGCGTGACATTAGCTTATGCAAACCCTTTTATCAGAGGTCACCTTCACACAAACCACAGATAGAACACTGAAGAACAGGATTCCGATCCGGGATGGTCACACAGCGAGAAAAACGGGCTAACCCTATCCGACAGAGGAAGAATTAAAAGTGTTATCCAGTTTTTGAAAGTTTAGTGAATGAGCTAAATATTCAGGATTACTAATGAATCGCTGATTAAGAGTGAGTGAGAAATGCTTAAATAGTTAGATATGTGTCGTTTGTATTATAGATGAGATTTGTTTATTTAAGTTTATTACATGGGGTTTTTTATACACTCTAATGTGCTTTCATTTGGGCAAAGTGTAACAATACACTGTACGTGGGCAACAATACACGTACAACGTAATAACAATACACGTAAGTTTTTGATATTTATTCATACAAATAATCTAAAATAAAAATTTGCAAATAAATAAATAAAAATTGATGGCATTTGGGTTATCAGTTTCCTTGTAGAGCTAAAATAATTGAAAATATAATTATTTTTATGGAAAGATAAACAGCCTGCAATCGGTATTATTTAATTTTATACTTGAAATTCATGTTAACAAAAAAGCGTTATTCTCGCATTTTATTAAGGCATTTGTAATTCAGTGAAAATAATTTTACAAAAAACATCCAGCATTAGAGTTACTTTAAAAAACTGCTTCATGTATCCCCGTTCAATGCATTAAAATATTTTATTTCAATGCTAGCCATTCCTCAATGTTTATTACTTAATGGGAAAATCACTTATTATTAATTTATAAGCTCTCTTAATGTGCATTCCTTATTTAAATTAGTCCCATTTCTATTCTTACTGAAATGAAAATATTTTCTAAAAGTTGATATATTTATCAATTAATAAATAAATTATTATATACGGTTTTATTAATGAGTGGATGAAATTATTGTTTATTAAAGCTTTTTCTAAATTTAAATGATAAAAATGGGACTATGTTTACTTTCAGAAGAAATTCCTGAGGGATTTCGTCTTCTTTATTTCAATTACCGTAATTAATAGACAAAAAATGAAAAATGAAATAAAAAATCATTTACGTTTCAGCCTTTTTTATGATGAGAAAAAGGATATACAACTATTTAGTTTAATTAGTTATAACTCAAAATAGAAAAGTGTTTTAATCAAAATGAAATTTGGCGATATAAATTAAGCAACAATAAAATATAATAAAGCCCTCTTCATCTAAATATTTGAATATCAGTTCTGCATATTAATTTTTACTTTTAAGAATCTGTTCATGAACTTAGATTAATTTTTAAATTACAAGAAAAGTGAAATAGAATAAAAATAAATTTTAATTTACATTCATGATATTCAATTTACAAATCTAAGTTGTTGCAGTCTTATAGCCATATATCAAAAACAATATCTGAAATAAAAATTAAAATAAAATGTGCTGTGTATATTTCAATGTATCATGTCTGAACATAGATTCTTAAACGGTCAAGCACCACGTGCTCGAGCAAATTAAATTATTTCTCGATCCGTTTTAATTGTTTCCTTGAATGAGCCACTTTGGTATTGCAAACGATCCAAAAAACTTTGTCTCGCCTTTATTGTTTAAAAATTATATACCACATTTCGTATTTATTTTATTTCGTATTATCACGTACTCAAAATAACATTTTTCTACGTTTTATTTGCGGTAGTCATTAATTTATTTTTATCAGAGATTTTGTAAAGTTGTAAGCTTTGTAATGGCTACTCGTTATTAAAAGCTTGTTTTTCGACATCCTTGTGCAGGTAATAAAATTTTATTTTTTGCATACAGAATTTTGTTGGCGTTAAAAACCTCACTCCCAAAGCAGCATCATGTTCTGACATGATAATAAAAAGTGATATGAAAACAAACATTAACTTAAAGAAAACAGCTAAAAATACTAAACACAAGATTTGAATCATTTTATTTATTTATGAAAGATGATAAACTTTATTGCCCAAGAGAAATTGTGAATTTTTTTTTGCTGACTATAAATCAATGCCCGACTACTTTTTGTGCAGAAAATTCTGTCAAAAGTTACAGGATACTTGTAGATAAATAAGGAATCTATCGCATTTGTCATCTCAGTACATATGAAAACACCCTCATAAGAGAAAGATAAAATAGCAAATCCAAAAATACAGACAAGTAATATTTTTATTGTCTTCGTAGAAACGATCTCTTTGAAAGTTAGAACCATTTATATCACACTCCAAACTTCAATAGATTAGAAATAAATCTAAAAAACACCAAAAATTCCCCAAATAATATAAATGTGCAAAATATATAAAAATTTAATCATTCAAATAGAAAATGCATAACGTTGTACTAAAGCAATGAAAACCTAAAACAAACTTCTCAGTTTCAAGTGCTCAGATTAAATTTTAATTAGACGTTTAAAGTAATTTTTGCTTGGTAAATTCGGACGTTTAAAGTAATTGCTACCGTATGGCAGTGCTGTTACTGCGGTTGTCTCATTCAGATTTAACCTTGTGCCTTAATTCTATATCTTAATATCCAACTGGTGGTTTGCTTTGATTAATGGCTTTACATCTACTATCCAAGTAGATCATGCTCTTTCTCTAATATATTTAAACGGTACAGAAACGGGATAATCTATTTAAATGATTATCCAAACTGAATGTATAAATAATGACAGAATTAGGAAAAAAATTAAAAGGGTTAGTTAATCAAAGCAGTTTTCATTATCTAATTTCTACATTTAATTATTTTGTGAGTTATCAAATCTGAAAGGAAATAGATAAAAAAAACTATATACTCATCATCAATAATTAAATCCATTAAAAAGAGTATTGTAAATAAATCAATGTCGACAGATATGATGAAATACTTCGAAACTGCTTCTCTAAATATATTTAATAGCATTACTAGTTATTTGATACAAACTATTCATTTTCATAAAAAATATTAGGTACATATCTTAAATAATGAATTGATTTTTAACAATATCAATTGGTCATTTCGTGTGGAACAACAGAATCAAAGGGAGGAAAAAGAACAATGAGTGTCCGTACCTGCCTGTATAGGTCCAGCCACACAAAGTTCAAGCAAGAACTGCCTCGCCCCGGCCACAACGTGATTGAACACTTTTGTCTGGGTGGGATTGAAGCAATTTTTCATATGCTCGTCCACACAACTGACGCTCTCTTTTAATTTACTGAAAAAGAAATCAGTTATTATTTAACAGTTTTTTTAATTATATGAAGAAATGTTATGTATTACCAGTAACCATTTCAAAGACTAAGCAGCAGTTTAAAAATATGTAAAAAGCTTTTATATGTTAAGGAATTTATTAAATTCAACAAAAGAAATATCTTCAGGTGTGAATAATAATCATTCCGAAACTAAGGATTCGAATGGTTGCAATTAATTAATTTCAATTATTCCTTAATAAATCAAGAAAAATAAATCAGCTGCTCTTCCCTCCCCCTTTTCCCTTCAACCTCCTTTAGAACAGAAAATAAATAGGAAATAACTTGATGAGGGATGATGGTTCTAACATCTCTTGAGTAGGTTTAAGTTATAAACAAGTCCAGAATCTTACTGAAATTAAAAATTATTGCTGTATTCTTGTGTTCCACTTTACGTCAGAAAGAGAGGTGCATTAGCCTCTGAGGGTAAGGACCCTTCAGCCCCCCGAAAGCAGAAGTGATTTTTAGCTCACACACGTCAAAAACCTTTTTTACGGGGTGGACTTCATTCGTACATTTCATTTATTAATCCACAGATTGTAATTTAGATCTGAAACAGAGACCGATCATCTCTGAACCAGTACCCCTAGTGGTGTTACTCTCTACATGGAAAACTTAGTGACCACGACTGATTTAAAGAGGTCCAGCTACCACACACATGGAGTCTTCGGCTGGCAGGGTTGGAATTTGCAACTTGAGAATTACGAGCCCTGCCCACTACCAAACAGGTTATCCCAGCCGATAGTTAACGATTTTGTAACAACATTGAAGAATAAAGGCTGGAAAAAATAATGGTTAAAGACTATTGTGACACTAAGTGATGAGTAATGAGTACTGATAATATTTTTCAAATATATTTTGATGTTAAAATGTAACTAAATTAAATTTTTTACCCATTCTACAGCTCTTCTACGTACAATTTTATATAAAGTCCGCCAAAAACACAGGGGAAAAGTTATTACATCATACAATAGTAGTTCATTAATGTCTTTTTGTTTACCACGTCAATTATAACATATTTTATAAATGCATCTATTAGATTACGTACTGATTTTTGGATTTATTTTATAATGCAAAGCAGGAGAAATGGGATAAAGTCTTTATTGAAGATATTTTATTTTTATGAGGATATATTATTTTTATGAGGAAGTATCGGGGAGACCTCTGCAGCTGGTTTTCTGTGAATAGAAATTATAGCTTCAATAATGATATATTTTATAAATGCATCTTTTAGTTTACGTACTCAATTTTGGTTTTATTTTATAATGCAAAACCAGAGAATTGGGATAAATCCTTCATTGAAGAAGTATGTTTTTAAGAATGTTTTTATGAGAAAGTTTTGGAGAGACCATTGCAGCTGGTTTTCTGTGAGTAGATACCACTTTTAGAATCTAAGGTACATTCTTGGAAAGGGAAATAATTATATTTTAATCCTATGACAACTCAGCACATCTACAATTGAACAATATTGCTCTCTAATACATTAGTTTGTAGAGTCCTGATGAATATTATTCTCTAATGTTTATGTACATCATTATATTTATTACAAAATTTACACTTATTATTATTTTGATAGCAATTACCTACAAAAATTTTTTAT
>JAOUZG010047073.1:0-10769 GCA_026289955.1 Argiope argentata
TTGCTCTTTTTGAGGGACTCAGAATCCTCCCCCGCAATCTTTAATAACGATATAACGCGCGGTTAATTTTCCACAAAATATTATATAAAAAAAATTCTGTATTCAATTTTAGAATTCGACTTAAAGTTTTTGTTAAAAATTTGATGATTGAATGTAGTATAATTAGTCATTAACAGGAGATACACGCAAACACATAAATAAGCACAATTGTCCGAGAGCCATAGGAGAGTAAAATTAAGATTAATTAATTTAGCTATTCTAATGTCTCTAGTGCGACTAAACAATGATTAATATTATATTTTTCGTATCTAAATTTATATTGTATTTTCGTAATTATTCCTATCTAATGTTTCGACATATTTCAAAAAAATATGATACCTTACAAACAGATGGATGGTTTAAAATATAAAATCAGACATGCTAAGCTATTTTAAACTAGACTTTCTAATCTCTTCTTTTTTAATGGAACTTTAAACAGAACATCTTAATTTTAAGACACTATAAAAATCAATAAAAAATTTCTTTTCAATAATTTAAAAATAATCACACATTTTTCATTCTGTCTACAAAAGAATATCTCTTATATATTGAATGTAACTTTATCCTAACGAGAATCTCACAACGAAAGAACTTAACATTCAATCAAGGAAGGAAATCCTCGCTAAGAAAACTTATTCTTTTTACAAGTTTTCCGGTTGAAATCGCGCTTACTATCACAATAAATGAGCTTTAAGGCTACTCAGTTGACAAAACTGTTACTTCGAAAGTACGAGTGTAAGATAGAGAGAGAAAAAAAAATAATAAGACAACTACTATAAACATTAACTTCTCTTAATGTGTTACTATTTTCAACTTTTCTAATTCATCAAAGAAAATTATATTAAAATTAAAAAAGTTCGATTCAGTAATAAATTGAATCTTTTATCGAATTGAAGTTGAAGTTTTCTCTCAAATTCAATAAGAAATTAGAAATGAAATTTCAATTTCAATGAAGTTTATCATTAATCATAAACGTTTAATAAACATCAATCTTTTTATTAAAAAAACTTTTTATAACCGTACTAAAATACGAAGATTTATGTTTTTTATCAAAAATATGGACATTGAAAGAGAGTATAAAAAGAGAGATACTGGTAAAACTCTTTTTAAAACTAATTTTTTCATTTAATCATTAATCTTAAAATTATATAACCTTAAAGTAGTATTAACCTTAAAATTTACCTATAATAAATCGTAATTTTTTGAGAACATTTCGGACTTTTCTTCCTAATTAAATTCACTATTATCTATTTCCCTCAAATTCAGCATCTCACCCTTTTTCGATTTTATTTTAGAACTCGCTTTTTAGATTAAAAAAAAATAATTTTTGCATTTTAGCCTTGTAAAAAAGCGTATTTTAATAGCTTTTATTCTACTTGTTAGTCAATAGTTATTCATAATTCATTAATGAAAAATATGTTGTAACATTCCATATTTACAAGCAAGAAAAAATCAAATAAAGTAAAAGCATCCAAGTACTCAAAAGTGAGCTCGTTTGATCGAAAGACTTTTCTGAATTATCACGTAAACATACATTTGTTCGGACGATAAAGTAATTCATCGAGAGAGAAAAAAATAGATAAAACTCAAACTTTTAATTTATTCCATATTCAGAATACAGAATATTGAATTATTATTTGCCTAAACAATTAAAAATAAGAATTTAAAAACAATATTATTTCTTCATTTATATCTCGTTTGGTCGCGTGGAGATTGTTTTTAATAAAAATAGTCCCAAAAATTGTTATCAGAAATCGTTTAGTCTTGTTTTTCATTTAATTACATAATCCTCTCCGTTAAAGGCTTGCGAAAACTGGTTAATTGTAAAAAACGTCCAGATGTCGTCTGTGTTTACAAAGTCTTATCGAGTACAATGGATTACATCATACTGAAAATAAAAACTATACGGAAAACTTTAAAAGAATTTCAGTAAGTCTAGATAAAAATGGGTTGGTTGCATTTATTTCGAAATAAGTGCAGTAGCACCAAATTTGTAAGTGCAATGTACTCAATTTTTACGTGCAATCTAATGGCAACACTATCTTATCTACGCGTAAAATCATTTAAATCGCTGATTTACGTTTTCCTTAAAAAATAAAAATGAATGCTTTTACTTGTGTGTCATAAAGAAGAAAAAAAAATATTTTTGTTGGCAAATTTAAGTACTTCTGCACTCATGCTGTTTTAAAAAAAGTTTCGTTCTAGAACATTCTGGTTGAATGACGAAAAAGAATTCTAATATTTAAAAGGAAATCTTACAAACACATAAAAATGTCGAGTCTACTGTATTCCATTAATTACAGTTTGATAAATATTACCATTAAAACTTGCAACACGGCACAGCATTCTTTCTTATCTTCAATAACATGAAATTTTTCATTACATATCATTCTCTTTCTCTACTGATAATAGCCAATTTGTCTTACTTCTGAGTTAAACTATAGGGAAAAAAATGTTATGGCCTCTTTTTGCTAATTGTTTTTTTGAACTTTTAATTGCTTTTTTATGAGATCAGATATAAAATTCGAATCCATATACTAGATATAGGAAAAGAATCGATAATTCGTGACACGGATGATAAAATTTCTTTGAAAATTTTATCTTGGTACATTTTTTTGTTCAAACGACAAGGGAAGATGAATTTCATCATCACTAGATTTTGCAAGAGGTTGCAAGAGGTTACATTTCGACTATTTTGTCGGAATGAAAAAAATCTTATCTTTCTGTATAAGAAAATATTGGCTCCTTTAATTGCTTTCTTAACCAATGTCGAAATGGGGGGGAGGAACAGCAGTCAAAATGGGAAAAGTTTTTTCTTAATTTAAAAAAATGTTCTGCTGTAAGATCGAAATTACTTCATTCGAAATGTAAATAATGGATGTCATCCATGGTGCTATTAGAAATGCTTTTTGAAATTTGTTACTACAAAGTTGAGTTAAAAATGAAAAAAAAAAAAACATTCAAGAGTATAAATTGACAGAATTACAATAGATATTTCAATTTTAAAACTAAAATCTGTTTAAAAATTGTAAAATGATGCTTTATTTTAAATTTTGATAATAAAAAAAAAGGAAAGGAGGAAAAGATTAGTAGAGGAGGTAAAAAAAATTCATAAAACTTTAAAAAAGCTTATGAGAAAAGATTTATAGCACAGACTTTTATAAATATTTTTTCGGCATTACCTATTATTGTTAAAATATATTAAAAGGTACTTAAAACCTTTGTTTTAACCGAAATCACATTGCTTTTCTTCTACTATCATTGGTGTCAATTCTTAGTTGAGTTTCATTTATCTCTCATATATAAAATTTCAATGTTTTGTTCTTTATACTATAAATAATGAGGAAAAGTGTATGCTTGTTTTTATGCTCTACAAGTCAATGTCTTTGACCAAAAACTACCAAATTTGGATGCAATGAACTTTAGAAACTGTAAATGTATAACTTGAACGAAATTAGGAATTTCAATTAATTAAATATTTACGTTCTTCTGTGACAACTTTCCTAAAATGTCACTGAATTAAGAAATTCTAGAATCACTTTATTTATATCCTTAAAGACAATTTTAAAAAATTGTCTTTTAAGGATATAAATTTAAATTTTGTAAAGCCTTTCCAAAAATTCAGCAATTACTATGAGAATACTTTTTTGCTTAATTCTCGGCAATACTTTAGACCCAATGAAATTCAAATAGCTTTCGTCGTGTTATTAAATATTTAATTTCGTGACTTTTTAATTGAAGTATTAAAAATAAAGATTCTGCTTAATATCTGCAAAACTTACAAAAGAAATTGAAGTTAGAGTACAAGAATAGCATGCAATTTGAAGATGGATTATCTTGTCAGTTGAATTATTAGTGCCTAAATAATGATATGGGATTTGGTTCGTTTAAGAAAAATTATATTTAGAATAAACAGAAAAATTGTAAGGATATTAAAATAATATATTATATATATATATATAAAGAATATTAAATAATAAATCTATTTCAACTTGATGTTTAAGGATACCTTATTGAGAAAATCACGGATATCAAGAATTTCATAAAAAAATTTAATAAGCAAAATTAAATTTTCCTAACACTTTTCAAAAAACACAAACTTAATGATTTTTTGTCCATGGCAAGTGCCATAAGTAACAACAACAACAAACACAAATTGCTGGTAAAAATAATAAAATGAAATATATAAAAACAGCTCTGATGTCATAGTTCTTCACCAGCCTATTAAAAATACATCTGCTGTCAAAGAAGCATACATAATAATAAAGTAATACTGGTAAAAGCAGGTAAAAAAATTTCTAGTACATTTTCGCAGATACTAAAACCTCTTAACCAAAGCAACATCATGTTCTCAGATGATTTAAAAAAAAAAACAATTTTATAGAAGAGAATTAGAATTAAGTTTCTTTCTTTATTTCCTATTCGAGGATATTGCTTATTACAGCGATATCTTCGAATAAAATGCTTTTTTTTCTCGATAGTTCTCGCTTGTTATGTTATTCCATTCGCGAATATCAGTTGTGAGTTATTAGCTGAAATTTCGTTTTTTATCTCTTTACTCGAGTAAATGACACCCTTAAGTGGTTTTTCTAGCAATATCGAAACCGAACAAGATTTAAGGCGAAGAAGAAGAAAAAAAATGTAATGTCCGATTTTGTAAGAATCGGGTTTTACCCGTGTTATTACGCCTCTTAAGGTATAGATAAGGTTTCTACCATCAAAAACTTTTAATGGGGTTGATGGCTATATTTCTAGAAGTTACGGCAGGTGGGTACAAAAGCTTAAATGACTATTTTGAACGTGATATTTTTTTAAGGAAAGTATTACACAAAGTATGCTAAATATCACACATTTTAGACCTCGAGAGGTTCCGATAAACCATTTATTTTATAAGCAGACTTAGAGAAAAAGGACATCATTTTGTCAATTTATTTTATTAGCAGTACCCGCACAGTGTTGACCGTGGCATAGCATTCAAAAAGAAAAATTAGCTTTAAACATAAGACTAGCCTCCACCTGATATGACATGGACATGTTACGCAACTTCTAACAAACATAACTTGATCTTCTGTTTTAGATATTTCTCTTTCTTTGATTTTTAATACAGTTTTTATTGATTTTAAAAGAATTTTTTTAATTAGATAAAAAATACAGTCGTTAAAATATCTTAAGATCTTTAATTGTATATTTTACAAACTAACGAATAGGTCACAAAGTAATACAGAAGAATATAGAGCTGTGTGAAGAAGATTCGAAGTATTTATAAATAAATTATTGAAAAAATTAACTTGCCGATGCCTTTTAAAAATCGGCCCATTATATTAATATGTTGTTGTTGTTGTTTATGGCACTTGTCATGGACAAGCTCTCTGAGGTAGTCAGAGACTTAAGCCTAATCAGCGTCTCTCGTTTTGTAGTAGCGCCAACTAGGGCCAAGAGTACAACTTAGCTACACACTCATCACATTCGCTTGCACAGCCCCTTTTTACTAGGGGGACACAGTTAACATCTCACAGATAGCACACAGAAAAACAACCATGCCCGAATTGAGACTCCCAGAACACGAGGAAGACGCGCTACCTCTGTGCCAGAAAGCCGGCGGGGTCCAGATTGACATGAATACGACTCTTGCTGCTTACTCATTCCATTCGCTTTCACATCCCCTTTTTACAGGAGGATACATTCACACACCTTATAGATAGAACACAGAAGAACAACCATGCCCGAACCGGGATGTCCAGATCACGAAAAAGACATGCTACCCATTCAAATGATATTCTCATTTTAAATTTTAAAAAAAAAGCTTCAGACGATAAAATATTTTATGAAATTCCAAGTTTTATTTCGGTTCTATTGGTTGCTTTAAAAAAATTCTGATTGATATTCCTATTTATATATTATCGATTAAAAACTGAAGAACGTTTCTAGGCTTCTATCCTATTATTTTAGTGAATCTGTGGAATTTAATTGGTAGCACAAACTAGGGGAGATCTTCAGGCTGTAGGATAATTATTGATAGATATTTTAGAAGATAATTATCTCTTCTTGTATAACAGGTACCTTATATAAATTATATAATTCTTGAAAATTCTTTTATAGTCCTACTAGAATATGGCAAAATTAATGTTAAAATTGCGTAATATTTCTTATGCCACTAACTTTAAGGCACAGGTATTCCACCAATAATTAATTAGTGTTAGCTTTTTTTTTTCAAATGGAATGCACTTTCTTGCGTTCCTAACGTTATGCGGCCCCAAAGAATAGCAGAAAGAAGAAGCACTTGATTTCACTGTATGGAGGTCAGATAACTACCATCAGGTTTTTTTTTCACCATTCTAGCACGAAAACACCATTTAAAACTCTTATCAAAAAGAAACGGGTGCTGTTTATAAAGATGTTCCATAGCTGAAAAAGCGATAATAAATATCAGAAAGAGAGTATCAGTTCGACAGATATTGCAACTTGAAATTTCTTTCCTAACTACTTGATGCCATTCTAAAGAAGATAATATTAATTTTGTGCTCTTTTTTTCCCCCTTCGAATGTTAAAAGCTTTTGATAATTATTTTGTTGAAGTGATTGCATTTTATCAAAGCAGTGCAAACGATTAGGAAATTTTTGATCGCATTTTTAAGATATTGAAAAAATAAATATTTTATCGTCTGCGATAGATATTTGATGTTTTTTTTAATTCTTTACTCCTTAATGCACGGAAATTCTTTGATTTCTGTAACTTAAAATATTAAAATGGTAATATTTTCTATTCAAGAGAAAATAATATGAAGTTGCAGCATGTTTAGCCTAGACTTTTTCTCTAATTTTAGTAACTAAATTTGGTTGATAAGATATCACTTTAATAAATTCGTTGAAAACGAAATCTAAATTATAACTGCTTGAATAAACTTCGAACTAGCTAATGTCTGTTCGTCGTTTTTATTTTATTATTTTTCTGACAATCCAAATACGTTTTCCCCCTCAGCTTGTCCACGTAATCGCTCAAAACCATGTAAAGAGGAAATAGTCAATTAAATGTGGCGCCGTGTGTTCAATCATTTCGAACAAGTTCCGTGTTACATCCAACTTTTGATATCAACTAATTCTACTTTAATATTTTGTATAATTCTATTCTATTATATTGCAATTGTATAATTTTTGATCACTACATAGAAAATGAAAAATGAATTATCATGGATTTAATTGTATTAAATTAACGAAATAATTTAATTGCTCCTTTTTTCTATGCAAAACAAATTGAAGAAAAAGAACTCAAAAATATTTTTGGTATATTCATTATTAGAAAAATAAAATATTTTTATCGAATTTCATAATTTTAAAATCATAATTTATCAGTTCTCGGTGAATATAGGTTTTATTTAATATGTTGTATATATTGATTGTATCTGATGATTCCGGCAAAGTATTTTTAAGTTATAAATATCGGATGAGTATTAAAGCCATGTTATTTTTGTAACATTATACTTATTTTATTTTATATGTATATAAATTTGCTGTAAGAATCAAATCCCTTGATATCATATTCCCATTAGAGACATAATTTTCAGGTCATCTGCTTTCTGATTGCGCATTGTCTTCAATGTTTTTATAACTTCACTTTCCTCCTTTTTATATAAACTAGTCAGGCAGTAAACAGAATTTTTTTAACAACAGAAGAGAGTCTTGTAATAAATTTCTTATTAAAGCAAGGAAAAGATTAAACTTTCTCTTCAACATTGTATTGATTGTTAAAAATTATGTGAAAATATTCAGGAAAAATTATGTGGAAATAAAATTAATATAAAGACAATGACATTTTTTTAAATTTTAAAATTATGTGAAACTTTTTCACCAATAATATTTTTGGAAGTTATTGTGTAAAAACTCTATAAGAATAATTTTTAATGTATTAAAATTCTAATTAAACTCTCAGAAAGCTATTCCAGATTTATTTTGCTAAATGTGATAAATTTAATTGAAATTTTCTGCCTTGAAGAGTGTCAACACTCGCATATGTATTTTGCTTTATTATTAGTAAAGATTTATTTTAAACCCGGGGGTGTATTTAAAGAATTGAGTAAAAATTTTATTTTGGATTAAGTGATCTTAATTCATGTCTCTTTTTCGGATTTTATTTGGAAAATACTCTAATCTGAGCATACTAATGAATAAACATTCTAATTTCGTATTATATCATACTATCTGTAATAAAGGGGACTTAGAAAGTAACTATATAGTTTTTTTCTGAGTGCTAATATATTTTCATTTTAAATTTATAATTTCGATATTTAATAAATTTTATTTTTTCATTGTTATTGAAAAATTATTGTTTTTATTAATTATTGTTTTATTATTGTTTTTATTAATATAATAATATTAAATTGAATGTAATAATTTTATATACTATATAATTATTTTTATTAAAATAATAAATTTTTATATTATTTTAAATAATTATATTTATTTTTAATATGAAATAAAATTCCAACATTTGAATTTAATATAAATATATGTTTATTGCAGCATATTTGATGTGAACATTTTTCAAATATTAATAACTAACTTTAATGTAAGATTTCTTAAGGTACATGATATATAATTTTGCTACACGATTTTGTAAAATTTTCACAGTAAAAGTTTTCATCATAATGAATTTAATCATAATATGCAAGTCGCCTTTGTCGACCAACTGGTTCGATAGGATTATTGATTGTTTTTAATTTCAGTTAAATTTCTTACGCATAGATTGCTGCTTATAATTTTCTCTAACCATATTTTTAGGCATCAAATATTACAGTTGTGCTATTTTAATAGCCTTATAATTATATTTCTATAATTGCATTTTCTAACTTCATTAATAATGCAAATTAATTTTCTTATTCCTTATGTAATCTCACAGATATTAAACAAGAACCTTTTTTTTTAGCTTTTAATCATGAAAAGGTAATATTATTAAATATTGAGAGCAAAATCATTAAATATTTAATCTCATTCAACAATGAAATATATTGTTAAAAATCAAGAAAAAAATATTTTTTTTAAAATTACCAAAATTCAGAAAATTTCGCACGACATCTAAATTAGCATCTTTAAAATGATAATTTTTTTAAAAAATTTTAAGACGATGAAAAATATATGACCTGAAATATTATTTCCTACACCTATTGCTAAATTAAAATATTACTTAATTAATATTTAATTTAACTTAAACTAAAATTTTTTTTAAATATTACTCCTAAATACATATTTTTTCTTCCCAAACCTTATCCTTATCAAATTTGATAAGACTAGATCAAATGGTGCACTTAAATATATATATTCTACATTATAATGTATAGATTGACTTACGTATTAGCCTTTATTATTATTTAAAATATAGAAAACGAATAATTTTTATTCTTAATTTGAATATTCAGCTTTCAAGGGCTCTCAAGAGACAAAAATTGTGAACATACTCGTCTATCAGGAACAGGACTTTAATTATCGTTTTATCTTAAAGCAGCTGAACGTTTATCTAAAGTAACAAATGTCATGTTACACGTTCAGAAGTATCTAAAAAGCTACAATTTGCTTTTTCATCACCAGAATACCGTTACTTGCTAAGGTATTCGGGCAGTAGAAATACGTATTCTGCAACAAATTTCTAAAAATATACAGAATGTGGGGAAAGTTAGCTGTAGCTTTGTTCCTTGTTTCTGGTAAATATATTTAACTTCTAAATACTTAAAGAAAAAATGTATATCTTCTATTTTTATTCAGAATCCATTTCGAATTTTTTCTTTCTCTTTAAAAGGAACGATTTATATAGAATTCAGAATTTCATATCGAATTATTTCATGACGATATTCTGAATGATAAAAGAATATCTTTTTTTTTTCCTTTCTTAATCTAAATATTCTTCGTTTTATTCTTGGCTTTTTTCTTCTTCCATCAGCAGCAAAAAAAATTTATTTGTTAATTTCAAGAAGTGACACAAAATATTTCAAAAATAGTGTAGCATTATAATGTTTATGATTTTCATATTTTTAGTAAAGCTGCTTCATTTTAAACATTTTTTTACACGTTTCCTGTCGTGCAAAATTAGAATTTTATCATTGATATTTCACTCATTTCTCGATATGTTGCATTTTTGTGACCTTTTGCAAACTTTTATATTGTTAATGAGAATATAACATTTTAATTTTTTCAGTGTTTAATTAATTTTAGAGTTAATAGGTTAATTTAATTACATTTAATTAATACAGTGAAAAATTTGAATAAAAATGGATTTCATAATATTTATAATAAATTAAAAAATTAAACGATTAAAAATATTTAAACGCATTGTGTTTTTAGTATACCAAAAAAGTGTAATTAAAAAAAGTTTTTACTTGAATTTATTACATTAGCATAGGAAAAACATTTTTGTTTTGAATATTTTTTGGTTAAAGTTATATTCTTCAATCTAGCATTAAGGGAACTGTATTCCAGTTCATTAGTTTTCATTAATATGCAGAATGTGCTTCTTCAATAGGGCAAAAATCCAAAATCACTGTGAAAATGATTTTTCATTCACTATCAAAACGAATTTTATCTTGTAAATTGCTTCTTCACTGCATGATTAAGCAAAATTAAATAAAACTGACCAGTGAAAACAAAATCATTAACAAGTGAGTTCTAGGTTTCAATAAAATTTCATTTATTAAATTTTTTAAACTTTCTCTCTCTCTCTCTCTCTCTCTCTCTCTCTCTCTCTCT
>JAOUZG010047081.1:0-33767 GCA_026289955.1 Argiope argentata
GTGTGTGTGTGTGTGTGTGTGTGTGTGTGTGTGTGTGTGTGTGTGTGAAATTTTTATACAATTTAAGAGGAAACGCTGATTACTTGAAAATATATACTATTTATAATCATTTCCATGCACTTTTTGACATCTGACTTTCTTTCAAAAAAAGTCAGTTAAAAAGTTTCGTATCATAGTTGTTTTCGACTAACAAATAAATTTTTACTTGATTTATTTTATATCAATACTCTAAATGATTATTTCTTAATTCAAGATGAAAAAAAATATTTATATTAATTTTTATTCCAGTCATAATTTATTAAAATGCATTTATTTAAAATGTTATTTCCTTATAAAAAATATTAATGAAATGAAGAGAAAGGGAAGATCAATTTGAATAATCATGCTCGCTATATTTTAACACTTTGATGGACAGTTTAACCTTGGTGGCAGTGGCTTCTGCTACTAAATGTCATACATTGTTTATAGGCATAGCGTCACAACGCATAATTATAAAATTATGTGATGACTGAACGGATTAAATAGCGCACGTCGTAAAGCGTTCTGTCGTATCATTTTCATAAACTTGATGCCTGAAGGTGTACTGTCCATCAACGTGTTAACCCCCCCCCCTTTTTTTTTCAAAGTTTATTTTATTGAATCTTTCGTTAAAGATTATCAATCTTTTAGTTAAGTAGAACAAAATTTTTATCTTTTTGCAAGCCATTTTAAATCATAAGAACTTTTCAAAAATACTTTCTATTGTTCTTATTCAACAACGAAATTTATGATTTCTAATGAAATTCTGCAATGTTTTTTGTTTGTTTGTTTTTTCCTCAGCTTGTTTCAAGATAAATGATCATAAGAAATATTGACGATATTCACATTTAAATTTCATATACTTTTAAAAAAATCCAAAGCGTTTGAATAGATAATATTGAGTTGCTCAGTTATTTTCCTTAATAATTTTGAATTCAATGCATTACAAATTGATTTATGATAAAAATGTGAGTAGTAGGTTAAATCGAAATAAAGAAATTTGAATCTGAAATTGTTACTAGAAGGGTTTTTATCATCAATCAATTACTCAGTTTTATTCCCTCCTTCGACTGTAACTTCTCATATATTATTTTTTCTTCCATCTTATTTATTTATTTGTCTGTTATCGCAAAGGAAACTGAATTTCCTGGAAATACCTACGCCGTAAGCACATCGCCAAGATACATTTTATGCATCTTTATTTCCTCTTTCCTGAAACTAATTTTCCTTGTAAATTGAAAACCATCAATATAAGAATATTAATACTCTTTATGGCTCGTTTCTAACTATCACCTTTTTTTTTCGAATTTTTAGAAAAACAAACTTTTTTTTTCTCAATGAATGAATAGAATGGTTAGGAATAGATTTAATTCCCTTAATTAATAAGCATTTTTCCGCCTTGAAGGAGATGAATACTGCTTTTTCTTTTTCAAATCTATTTCTTTATTTTCTATAAAGAATTAAACTAAAAAACATACCCGTTATCTATCTATCTCTATATATATCAGGATATTTCTATGCAAATCAAGCTTGTGTTATATATATATTAATATATCTTTCAAAAGATTTGAAACTGAATGCTTTTTAATTTTATTCTTCGAGATTTAAGTTGTTTCTTGTGACATAACTAGAAAAGCTCATTCATAATTTCGAAGGAAAAAATAAACATATAGCTTTTTGACATCGAATATAGAATTGCCGTTCTTATACATTAAAAATAACTATTCGTTGAAATATATCCCGCAATTTTTTTAAATACCTTTTGAGAATCTCACCATTATTTTTCCGTTTACTTTATTAACAATTCAAGTAAAATTTCGCTTATCTAATTTCATCTTTGTAAACATATTTAAGTAATTTTTTTTTAATTTAGGAAGCAATTATAATTTATCATCATATTTCTTTTTAAATGTTTTGAGGTTTTGTTATAGTTTCAAATAGAAGCATTGTTATTACTTTAATGAAATAAGTCCATATAACTGAAAATAAGGGTGTGAAAAAATAATCCAAATAAGCAAAACTATGCACCTGAGTGAAATTAAGTTTTACTTTAAAGGATCTCCACTAGATGTCGCGCTCAGTGATCTCCTTTTTAATATTATTCCCATTTTCCCTGTTTCCATCTGGATTTCAGTGTGCTTATGCGAAGAGAGAGGTAGCTCTTGATGTGGTTGGTCAGTGTGTGGTTAACCGGTTAGTTTTGCTAGATTTGGTTTCGGCTTCCGAACGTAACTGGTAAACCGAGATTTGTTTCCCTGTTGTCCTCTTTTTGCTATGAGAAGGTTGCGCAAACTCAAGATTTCACTATTGCAATGAATGTTAAAGGTACCGATCGAAATGGATGCGAAAGATACTATATGGACACTCATTCGAGGTAAGGCACTTATTTTGTGTAAAATTTTTGAAATGGAGAAAAAAAATATTTCCCAGTTCAAATTATCTCATGCAGTTTATAAAATATATAGACCAATTTTACTCAGTGTATACGTTTACTTTCTTTCATTGTAATCGGAGCGTTAGTTTTCTTTTCCTTTGATTCAATTTGCATAGGAGAGAGATGAAACGAGAACTCATCATTTGTTGAGCATTGCCCTTTGGCATTCCGTACTATAAATGATGCTGTTGTTTTTCAATTGGTCACTTTTCAATATAAAATTAATTTTTCTTTTCTTTACGTTTTGTTGTTATCCATTTACTCTTGTGTTTTAAAGATAGGGAAATTAATACATTTAATTAGTTTGATCCTTTCAGTATTCTGTAGTAATTTTTATTACTGGCTGATCATTCATTATAATTTGTTACAATTAATAATAATCTCATATATTTGTTGTTTAGTTTGATTTCGAATATTTACTAAAACTTATATATTTATTAATTCTATTTTCTATTTATAAAGACTTTTCTGTATATGAAAATTAGAAAATGCAGATTTTTGAAAAAAAATTTTTACAAAATTTAAATCAAGGAAAATTTGAGTTTTAAAAAAAGAAATCTTTTATAAATAACAAAAAAAACCTACTTATGTTATGTTTGTATGTTTCCATATATCTTATTAATATTTTCATAATGAAATAATTTTTTGGGGAAAAGATTTCTTTCTTTCTTTTTCTCCCTGAACTGTCTTTCTTCCTCTTTTTTTTTTTCCTTTTTTTTTTGAGTTGTTTGAATCTATTTATAAAATATGCCCTTTTCTACTCAAAAATCCTTATTCAGTTCAAGGTCCTTCTTTCTCTTAAAAGCCATGTTCTGAAAGACTATCTAAATTTTTTAAACCATAAATTTTATGCTTTACTATTTTTCATTTTCTCCCACTCTTCTTTCTCATTCAAAAATATTGTATTTAATTCCTTTGCTAATTCTGATTCATTTTCTTGAGATTGATATTCATAACTTCAACTATCAATTTATCATATTAATTAAATTTTCCATTTCTTGAGAACTATTTTCATGACATTACCAGAAAGAAATGATGAACAATCTTTAAAAAAAATTATTTATTTTTTATATTTGAGAAATAGAATCATCTTCAAACTATGCCACTTAATAAATGACAATAAAAAGTAAGCCAAATTACCAATTAAAACCCCAAGTTATATGTTTTGATACAAGTTTTTATTGATTATCAAATCATTGAGATTTAAATTTTTATAATTTATTTTGAGCAGTATCGTATTCAATCCACTGTCTTTGACCTTATGCAATAGACATCATTAGGCTCCTCTTTAACTTAATTACATAGTTAATGGGCATCATGTGGCCTATCACATTTTCAATTAAGTTTCACATTTGTAACACAGCATGTCGATGGCCTATTTAAGGTTTATACTTTATGTCAATAACCTTCTGAAAATGTATGTGCTTTATTTATTTACTATGACTATGTGGTTTCTATGTTTGTACTCAATATTGTTTAAGAAGATGCTCAGTTTATTTAAATGCTATTATTACCAAGTGACAATAATGAAATAGGTTGGAACCCGACTAATTTTACTTGACAGTGCTAATGTCTGTATATTAAAGTTCAAAGAATTTGTATATTTTATAAATTCACATATTTTACCAATAGTGTAATATCTTTTTAACTGACTTGCCTGTTGCTCCTTCAGCCTAATAGCTCTGAGTAGCATAGTCTTCTTTATCAGAAATCTGCTACTGATTTTAAAGATCATTTTATCTTGAAATAAAATTTTAAAAAATTGGGTTGCAAAAATCTACATCTTTATTTTTTTCATTTATTTGGATAGGAGATTAGAGCAAGTTACAATACACACTATGCAGTATTTTTTTTAAATCGGAGTTTTCGCAAAACAGGATGATGTATCCTATTTCATCAGTACAGTTTGTTCTCAGAGCACTTCATTTTCACTAACAAATGGAAAAAGGAAAACTTTGTAAATTTAGATGTGAGATAATTTATTGTATTTAAACATATTTTTTACTTTGTGTATAAAGTTTCAAAAAGCTGCTTTAGGTTTGTTTTTTCCCCCAAAATTACAATGTATTTTTTTATGTGTAAATCAATAAAATAGTCCAAAACTATGTGATGGGGCAAGTTGTAAGAGGTAAAAATTTAGATTTATCTTCAATTGTGTTTGGTTCATAACTTAGACTTGCTGCTTTAAATATTGTCATGCATCCTCGAAGATAATATTTCTCGAAAATCCAGGACATTTGAAAAAATCTAACAAAAGCTGTAAATTAAAAAAAAAGTTAAAAAATTCTAAACTCACTCACCTAATAAAAAAACAATGGAAGAAAAATTATTATATAGTTAATATGATATGAAAGTAAAAGAAAGTAAGGCAAAGATTTTTTAGGGGTGAAAATGCAAATAGAAAATTAAATGAAAAAGTGGTGAAAAACAGGATTTTGAATTAACATACAGATTTCAACACAAAGAATAATGGTTTTCCTTTAGCTTGCAGAGATGTGTACAGCAACCCTAGCAATATATTGTATTTCATTAACATCCAATTTTGAAGCAATGTTAAGTCTGTTTTGAGATAGACCGTGCAATTTTGAACGGCAGTCAGACAGCAAGGATAGTGTCTGAGTTGACACTTCTTCTGCACCCTAGGGGGGGGGATGCTCAGCCCTGACAGATTTAGCACATACTAAATCCACCATCCAGAAATTCAAACCAGGAATACTTCAGCCTACAATCCAAGACATTATAAACAGACTACCAAGGCCCCTCCCTCCCCCGCATTTCTGATGAAGAAAAATGTATTCAATGCTTAATTTGAAAAACAGTAGAGTACAAAATGTGTACAGTAGGAAGCAGTTGACTCTATGCTTGCATTCATTATAATTCTGATGCAGATTGACTTCTATGTGGATTGGTTAAATAATTTTATCTTCATTTTGCTGTAAATCACCAGATTTCATTTACTGTCATTATGCTCACTGATAGCATTTACCAAATACTTCATGTATTTTTATTAATAAAAAATAGTAATGAAAGATAAATTTTAAATATTTTTGGTTTTAATTGTTATAACTTGCCCCATATCCTGGAAAAATTATAACAGCCAACTAATTTTGAAAACATATTTTTCATGTTAAAATTACTGAAAATGCTTACTGTTGTTTATGCTTTTAATATATAGCTATGCTATAAAAATAAATTATTATTATCATATAACTGAAAATACATTAAAAAATGTGAAATTTTTCTAAAAATTGTTATAACTAGCTCATACCTCTCCTAATCATTCTTTGAAAAATATAGCATTATTTCTTCAAATTTTATTTCTGAATAGTATTTTTATTTTTAAAGGTCTTGCCAACGAAGTTGGAGTTCCTGTCACAACTAACATAGGAATCTAAACTAAGAGAATATCGTGATGAATAAGAGGACAAATAAACTTTCTTTAGTTTTATATTTAGAACTAAGTAAGGATTGTTTCTTACCTTTATTTTTGAAATGTTCAGTATTACTTAAAACTTAATATATTTTTTTTAATTTTGGCTTTTACTTGTATTTAATATTATTTCAATAACAAATTTTTTTTCAAGAATTTAAAGAAAAAAATCATATAGTGCAATCTCTATTTCAACTTTTTTTCCCTTCATCTCATTAAATTGTATTTTAATTTCGTCACATTTCAGTTAAAATTCTGTTAAAAATTAGGCAGTTATTTCTTTTCTTGCAGCTGATTTTATATTTATTATTGTATCAATATTTTTTTACTGAACTGTTATAACTATGTTTTGTTCACACACATGTTTAAACTGTAATCAACACATAAATTTCTTTTCTTCCCGTCCACCCATTTTTTTTCTTTTCTTTTGAATTGTAGAAGTTTTTATTTATTTTTTTATTTGCAAAAATTAGCTGAGATATTTTCAAAAAATAAGATTTTGGAGACTAACATTATTGAATTTTAATTTAACCCTGATGATAAATTGTGCGTTAGATAATTATTAAAGGAAACTTACTGTATCTGTACTTTAAATTTAGTTTTTTATTGAAACATTTGACAAAAATTAATTTCTAATTTTCTTCTTATTTTACTCCTTAAGCGAAGAATATAAGATATTAGCTACAATTAAATGCATTGCAATTAAAATGTGTTTACATCGGTGAAATGTTAAGTTATAGGCATACATTCAATAAAGCACTATAAGATGGAAGCAACGTAAATTCCATTTGTACTTTGAAAACTACTCTAAATGGGGGGATGAACTAACATAATTGAGCTAGGTTGTTGACTACCAATATCTTTTGAATTTGCATAAAATGAAGCAGCAAGCTTGCTAACAACATTTTTAAAAAAAGATGGACTGGGATAAGGCACTAAATTATAAATATATATACATAAAATCACAGAACTTGGTATGTGTTAACTTTAAGGAAAAGTCTTGATTTTGAGACTGAAGACTCATGAGTTTAAGACAATCATTCAGCCAAACTTCCTACAACCTTGTTGATCTAGGGCATATTAATATTTTAGTGATTTAACATCTTCTTCCTAGTGTATTAAGGAAATTTCAAAAGGGGCAACTTCAATAGGTGTTATTGTCATATGAAAAGACTTTAAATTTACAAAGTTTGTATCAAAATAGTTTTCATGTAACTTCTAAGTGGGTGTTAATCTATCGAAACTGAATTGTATTCTAATAAGTGATGAAAAGTTTCATATTTAAAAATGAGATCTCATAAAAATATTCTATTATGTTTAATAACAGTAAACATTGGAGAAATGTCTATAGGCAAAGCAAGAATTTTTAATGCTGGATCTCTATTGTTAATCTTATATCAAATTCTAATTAAAATATTTCAAATATCCTCATTATGTACATAAAAATTATTAAATTATATTTTTCTCATTTTTAAACAAGATTATTTGCAATGTACATTTTTTAAACTTGTGTAAAAAAAATTACAAAAAGACAGCTGCAATAGAAAACCTGTTTTTTTTTTTCCTTCAATATATAAATATACACTGAAGTGACAAAAGTCATGGGATAGCAATATGCAAATATACAGATGGCAGTAGTATCGCAGCGAAAAAGTATAAATGCGCAGTTCGTTTTCCAGAGCTTTCATTTGTGTTCAAATTATTCATGTGAACAGGTTTTTCGTGATTTATGACAGCACGACGAGAATTAACAGACTTGAAACGTGGAATGTTAGTTGGAGCTAGACGCATTGGTCATTCCATTGCGGATATCGTTAGTGAATTCAACATTCCGAGATCCACAGTATCAAGAGTGTGCCGAGAGTATGAAATTTCAGGCATCACTCCCATCATGGACAGCGCAGTGGGCGACCACCTGCACTTAACGACCGAGATCGCCGACGTCTGTGTAGAATGGTCAATTTTAATGACGAGGACGTACGAGGGACGTGTCCGATAGGACTGTGCGGCGAAATTTGTCTTCCTTGGGCTATGACAGCAAAAGACCGACTCGAGTGCCTTTACTAATAGCACGACATCGCCTGCAGCGACTCTCCTGGGCTCGTGAGAATATCGACTGGTCCCTAGACCAGTGGAAAACCGTGGCGTGGTCAGATGATTCACGATTTCAGTTGTTACGAGCTGATGGTAGAGTTCGAGTGTGGCGCAGACCTCACGAAGCCATGGACCCAAACTATCTGCAAGGCACTGTTCAAGCTGGTCGTGGCTGCATAATGGTGTGGGCTGTTTTTACATGGCATGGGCTTGGTCCTCTGGTGCAACTGAACCGATCATTGACTGAAAATGGCTATGTTCAGCTGCTTGTAGATCACTTGCACACATTCATGGACTTCACGTACCCACACAACGATGGGATTTTTATGGATGACAATGCGCCATGTCACCGGGCCAGAACTGTTCGCGATTGGTTTGAAGAACATTCCGGATAATTCCAGCGCGTGATCTGGCCACCTGGATCGCCCGATATGAATCCCATCGAGCATTTATGGGACATCATCGAAAGGTCCGTTCGTGCCCAAACTGCTGCACCATCCACACTTTCACAATTATGGACGTCTATACAGACAGCATGGCCCAATATTCCTGCAGAGGACTTCCAACGACTTGTGGACTCCATGACACGTCGAGTTGTTGCACTTCGCTGGGCAAAAGGAGGACCGACACAATATTAACAGTCATCCCATGACTTTTGTCACTTCAGTGTATAATGTATATTAAACATTGTTTCTAATTTAATTTTTAGTTTAAAAAGTTAATATTTCCCTGATTATTATCTTACTATTTGCAAAATAAATTATTTGGTAAATTGAGGTGAGGGATTTTCTCTTTAAAAGTATACTTTATTATTAATCATTTTAGATGAAATTGAAAAGATTTTCTAAGGTTACTTTTTATGATTTATTCTAATAATTATAAAATTTATTTGGAAATGTTAAATATTTTTGATTAAGGAACATAGATTTGGAAAATTCCTTTTTAATTAACTTTTTTACTCATAAACTTATTGTTATTCTTATTTAAATAGTATTTTCCATTTGAGACCTGTTGTCTCAATATTGATGAGAACCAAGAGAATATTGATATTCTTTAAATATATCATGATGAACTTTATTTTCTGATCTGAAATTATGTAATCTAAACCTTTCACTCAGAGCTTCAAAAGGGGATACTAATGTAACAAACAGAAACTCAATCTCTTTTTATGAATTTTTGAATCTCAACTTTTTAAACTGAAAATTCATGAGTTGAATATATAAACCTAATTGATCTAAAAAGTGTCTGTTAATTATAAAAATATTAATATCTAAAAGACACATTAAAAAAATCTGGTTACTTTTACTGAATTAGTTCCAATATTTAATTTTTTTCTTCTTTCATTCCCTAGTTTTGTTTGTTTCTGTCTCGATACTGCCTTTCTGTGGAAGTGTGCAAGAAACTATTCTATTGGATGCCAGCCCTGCTGAAATTAAGCATTTGCAATTACCCTTTAAGTCTGGATATGATGTTGGATATTCCAACAAGGATTATCGAATAAAAGTAAAGGATAGAGGACTTCCAAAACGTCCTATTATTTCCATTGAAAAGTATTTCCAGATAGAACCATCTGATGCCATTGATGGGACAAAATACTCACAGCCTGCTTTAGACTATCGTCAACTTGATTCATATCAGAATCAAAAAGTGCCTTTAACCACTGCTTTGAAAGATAAATTATCTACCTTCCACACTCTACATCCTAGCCTTAGAATTTCTACAGAACAAAATCTTTCACCTCTCAGTACTCCAAACAATTCATCCAAACCTATGAGAGATCTAAGGTTTTTGGAAGGCATATCTGGTAAAAATCCTCTTATAGCTGAATCTTTTTCAGGCACAGAAAATGTGACTGCAGAAAATGAGTTGAACATGCCTCTGGCGGACAGTCCAGTAAATGAGAATTTGTCATCAGAATATTATGAAAAGAATAATTTCACTGATTCAGCATCTAATTTGCTTTCTGTATCATCTGAAACAGTTCTGAGTTATGAGAATCCATCTAGCGATTTTGATAAAGATGTGTCTAGATTTGCAGTTCCAGTGAAAAAAAATTCAGAATATGCTTCTGAAAAGATTGTGCCTAGTCATACAGAAAACCCAAAGCCCATATATGCAGGTACTAATCTTTCGACCTTATTCCCTGCATTGCCTAAAATGGCCACTGAATCATCTGTTGTTTTAAGTACTCATCTGTTTATTGAACTAATCAATCAGACATATTCAACTGAAAGCAGTGTGACTACTACAGTTCTTTCATCCATTGATTATGATTTGGAAAATATCTCTAGCAGTTCACCATCTTTTGATAATCAAAGCTTAAAACTTTCACCAGGTGTTATTGCTGGAGTTGTGATTGGTGTCCTTGTTTGTGTTACCCTTTTGTCTAGTAAGTAATGTTAGATTTATTTTTTAAAGTATTAAAGTTGGTTCTATTATTTTAATTTACTTTGTAAATTTTATTTTGCGATTTCTTTTATTCTTGTTAAGAAAATTTTTATCCTTCCAAAATATATAATGCTTTCATTTAACCTTTTCCACAGAATAATTAATTTCATTTAGAATTACTAATTTTCTTGACTTTTATAGCCAGGGAATACAAAAAAAAATTTCTTTAAGACTGATATGTAATATTTTTTGTGATAAATTAATTTGAAAAGGACAAAAAAAAAGCTGTATAGAAAAATATTCAGAAAGGATTGATGGATTGTATAAACTGCTTAATACTACATAAATTATATATATATATATATATATATATATATATATATATATATATATATATATATATATATATATATATATATAATATGGTAAAACTATAATGCTTGAGAAATAGTTAATTCAGATAAAAGTTTTTGCCAAACCTCTCAATTAAAGTAGTTTTTCATATGATTTTCAATACTCTATTTTATTTATTTAAAAATAAAATTACTAAAATGTGAGACTTTCTACCTCGTATACTCTAAATGCATCTTGATTTTTACACTGTCATTAATGCAGATATCTCTTAATAGGCTGATATCATTGTTTACTTTGAAATTAAGTAATTTATTAGTAACTATATAATTTCTGCTTGAGGATAATATTTCTGTGTTTGTTAAATAATTATCAAACCATCTTTAACAGAAGCATTTACTGTTTTAGCTTAGCAATGAATGAAGCTAACATCAGCTTATTTGAATATCAAACCATATCTGATATTAGAAAATTAAATTACTTATTTAAAAAAATTTTAATTATGTGCAAAATAAAGCAAACTAGATTAAATTAATAAAATTCTCTAAAAGATATTCTCTCTGTTTGATTTTATATAATTCATAGGAATAGATCCTGCTGCATCTGTTTCTGAGAAAAAGTTGTATGCAAAATTATGCAGTAATGTTTACTAAAGTGAATATATATAATGATAAATTTGTATAAATAAATTTATATTATTTCATTATTTAGAACAAATTAAGTTTGCATTTAGAAAAGCTTAAATTTTCTTTACATAATCAAAAATTCTTCTGAAAGTTGTTTTGCATATCATTATTACTTTAAAAATAATTCTTGAAAGAATACTTTTCTTCTTTTTTTTTTTCAAATAAAATTAAATGCATCAAAGCTAAGCTTTTTTCAATGTTAATATCTTTAAAAAATTATTGAATTCTTTCAGGTGCTGTGATATACCTCTTATACAGGAGATATAATGGCAAATGCACTAGTGTAGTTGAAGGCAAGTTTAACTCAGATAATTGTGGATATTTAGATGACAGTTTACGTAGCAGTATTTATTTAAATAATCACATTGAACTTCCAAAGGTACTTAATCTTTAATTTATTATGGTTTGCAAAAAAAAAAAAAAAATTAGCATTATTTTTTGATATCAAAAATATAATAAGGCAGGGTGTCTGAAAAGTATGACCACACATTCAAAAATAAACAAACTTAGATTTCACTAACAATCTTTTTATTATATAAAGAAAATATTAAAATTTCTTTTTAATAAAATAAAAAAAAACCTTGGCATTGAACATTTACAGAACAAATGTTGCAAAGATTAGAAAATTATAAATTTTTCCACAATGCATTCAGATGGGGAAATGTTTCATGTATCATATATTGTTAATTGATAGAATACTTGAATATGAGATTGGAAAATCCTCATGCTCTACTGGAGGAAGCCTCTAAAGTAAAAGTAGGATGTTGTTTTCTGCCCAGTCAAATCATTTTTTTTCCTTTTCCAAATTAATTGACCTTTCTAACTGTTACCTTGATATTTTTGAAATTTTCAGAGTTCCTTAAGTAGAGGAATCAACCAAATATCATTTTACTTCAGGATGAGGCACCATAACTCTAGAGTTTGGAAGTGTTAAAGGTTTTTAGATGAAAAATTTCCCATGCGAGGGATGGGAAGTGGATATCCAATACTTTGACCACCCAGACAGGCATAACACCTTTGGACTTTTTCTTAAGGGGATGCATAAAATAACCGTTTACCAATCTCCAATTCATGTCAGTGAATAAATGAAAAGTCGATTTGCAACTATCGTTCAGAGTGTTGATCTTCCAATGCTTTATAGAATATGCCTAGAAATCTCATATAAACTTGATGTGTTGCACCCAATTAATAGTGTACACATTAAAATCGTGCAATAAATTATTGCAAAAAAGAACTTATAATTTTTATGCTCTATAAATATAATGTAAGTAAATTTATTTATTTGTTTATTTCTAATTAATTTTTAAAAATTCAGCCATATTTTTCGGACACTCTGTATTGTTAATTATTCAAACATCTCATAAATTACTGCATCTGAAAAACTTATGAATTGACCTATTGAATTGTTTTAAATAAAATTGAATTAAATGGTGTTTTTCTAGGTATTTTAGAAAAGATCATTTTATGTATCCTCCTAATAATTGTTCAATTGTATTCTCTTAAAACTTGATTACTAATTTCTTCTATAAATTAACAATGTTAGTTTCTAATAATTAGTGTGCAGATGATGATTAAATATGTTGCTATCTTCCTATGAAGTTTTAAAAATATATAACTACTCAAATTGGAATGTTGTCTATGTTATAAATATGGTTTCCAAATAGAATTTTTAATTACAGCTAAACAATGTTTGTGGAAATACAATACTAACATTAAAAATAATAATTTGGAAAAATACCAACATAGCTGTAATGTAGTTTATACTGAAAACTTGATTTTTTTAAAAATATGTTATTACACTTGTTACTTCTATTGCTTATAAATAATTATTTTTGTAATCTACTCATATCAACTCATCTTTTAAGCTTTTTTTTCCTCTCTCTCCATCTAAATTAGATTTTTAAGAATAGTTCTATTGATGATGATAAAGAAAAATGTATATTTTGAATTTGGTATTTTATGAATTTTTCTTCATCTACTTACATGCAATACATGTAATTTAACCTTAAAAACTTACTTTTCATTTAGCCTCTTTTTCAACTGTATTGATAATTTCTTCCCTTTCCCCTAAAAGAAAAAACAGTATGTGTATTCCCACCCTAGAGGCCACTTTTAAAAAATATTAATTATATAGTAGGACGAGGGAATGATTGCCATTTTTTTTTCCATAATCATTCCTATGCTAGAAAAGTACCTAGATGCAGATTTTTTGTAACAATACTCTTTTTTCCTTAAATTGTCCCTTTCACTTTTAATTGAATGATTTGCTTGCTTTGAAATAATTTTTAATGTGTATTTTTTAATATGGAAGATATTTTTTTAAATAAATTTATATATATCTTCTTCTTATCTCCATCATGATCTGTCGGAGTCAGACCAGATCAAATAAACCGTTGATTCTGAGATGGTCGGTGACTGTCCAAGGAGATGAATAAATATCCCCTACACTGAGGTCAAGGCACTCAAGGATGTGAGAGGGAGTGGCCTGGAAGTGTTGACATTTAGGACAAAGGGGAAAGGATTTCTTTCGCTCAGAAAATTTGAGACATTTTAAGTGTCCGCTGGCAAGTCGCGAAATGCAAGTATGGGATGACCTATCTCCTGAGATGGAAAGAAAGAAACCTGGGTTAGGCCCCTTGTACCAGTTACTTGATGGATATATATAATAGCTAGTGTTTTAAGTACATCATTTCCAGTGCTAAGAAAATAAAATTTATTTAAATGAGTTGTTTTGTGAAAATCATGTACGAAGAAAAGGGCTTATATTTGTTATTTTTATTTATTTAATAATGTCACAAATTAACCTAACATTTGAAAGCAAAATTTCATACCTACTATTTAAATAATATAAGACGAGCATTATAAAAAGATTAGCTGTGCATTATGCAATCATTATTTTTGTGTTAAAATATTTTTTTAATAAAATTATAATTAGTTTTAGATTTTCTCAAATGTTTTCCAGTTTTTTAGGAAAGTATAAATAATCATTTTATTAAAAATGAATAATTTTTTTCATAAATAAAAGTGACATCTTGCATAAATTGACATATAAAGAAAGCAGACTATTGTATTTTATTACTAAAATATTTTTTATCAACAAATGTATGCAATTTACTGTGATATTAATTACTAAATGTTATTTTTTAGGAAAGCTCTGAAGAAATGAGTTCCTTGGATAATGATTCTTTTTTAAACAGCCTGGAAACTATGACTATACAAAATTATTGGGCTGATAACTCAAAAAATACAAAAGTGTAAATAACTTTATAATACAATTTTTATTAGTCTTCATAAGCTTTCAAAATTTTTTGAATGGTATATATTTGTAACATTGTGTTTTCTTAAAGAGATTTTATGTCCCTTGCTCATAAGACAAATAGAATGAATCCATTATATTGGTCAAGGGATCACATTACCTATCAGTATTTTGATATTTATTTATTTATTTATTATTTATGATTAAAAGTTTTTCAAATTATTTTGCATGATTTTTTACAAATTTGATTTTCTGTTTTGAAATACCATGTGATGTAATGTTGTTGTTTTTTCTTTTTAAATTTATTTAAATTTCATTTCACTAGTTTAAGTTTTTAAGATTGCTTTCTTTCAAAAAAGAATTTTTTAAATGATGTATGTGTATAGTATTAAATGTATAAGTAATTGGTCAGTATGATAACTATAGTTAAAAAAATTATATGAAAGTTATGGTTCAACATCTTTTTAGACCCTCTTTGTAAATTAAAGTATTTCAGTATTATTTCCTTTTAATAATCTCTGATTTTTAAATATTGCTATCAGCATTAAATCCTGTGTTTAATTTGTTTATTTAAAATTATGAACATTTTAATTGCATAAAAATACTGTAGTTTCTAAATGAATGAAAACATTTGTCAAATTAGTGAAATACTTTTTTCTTATATTTTGTTGTATTTTCACTTCAGTTTTGTGATATGTTTAAATTTTCATAGTTCAGTCATATATTATAAAATATTGATGATATACTCCCTTTTTATGTTTTTCTTTTTATTTCCGATGTATTCATTTTACAGTTGTGGAAAATATTGAATTTCAGTTACTCCTCTTTTCTTACTTTCTGCTTCAGTCTACGAATCAGTATTAAAGATTATCCAACTTATTTTCAAGAAGTAAATAGCTTTTTTCAATGCATTAGAATATTTTTTTATCATTATTATATAAAGTCGAAAGATTTTAAGCTTTCTGTTTAGAATACAGTTATCTTATAATAAGAGTCCCTACCTAGAATGGTATTTCATAATATACTTTGTAACTCCATATTCAGGCATCATAAAAGCTTTCACGACATGGTTCTTTGTTGTTGTTTTTTTAATGGTAGAAATCAAAATAATTTCATGAAATAAGGCATTTAATTTAAATTTGATTTAAAGAAAGTTATGCTAAATAATTTTATTGTGTATTTATCATCAACTTATTTTTTCAAATGTATACAGCAGTTGTGATAGTAAATACTGCTCTCTTTTTGCTCTAAAAATGGTCACAAGTGACAAAAATTCTGACACTAATTATGTTTACAAGACTGAATGGAATTTTGTTTACAATTTTTATTATTTGTAGTAATTGAGAAATTTTGCATATAAAGACTCTTCATAAAGAAACATATCATAATAAATTTTATGTTTACAAAATATTAATGTACTGCTTTCATGAAGACTTCGACTAAACCTTTCAAGTTTTCATAAACAAATCGTTGTTGTGATTTTTGTTATTTCATGTTTTGTTCCTATTTTTTATGTTGTAAGCATTTGTTGTACTTGGATATTTGGGATAAAATATTTCTTTAAAATCTGTGTGCTTTCTAATATTGATATGTAGCAGTACAAAATATTAAATGTTGCTCTATCATGTAGTATTAGTTGTACTGAAACATATTTAATTATAATATATAATAATATTTGATATTGTAAAATACTTCGTTTTGTTTTTAATTTCCTATTTGATCAATTAAATTAAATTTTTCCTCAATGAGTGTGAGATAATATTTTTAAGAGAAAAGGTATATAAGTTACTTTATCTCAAAAAGGAATATCTATCCTTCTTCCTTCCATAAAAATATATCTTTGAAAAGAAAAACTGCTTATTAACAAGATCTAAAACAGTTGAATTATCTTAAAACCAATATGCATTATATTTAGATATCATGTGATACAGATTAAATTTAAAATTTTACCATTTTAATGTTTTTTAATTTCTAATTTTTTGCACTGCTTATTATTAGTTCTGATCTGAAAAGTTTTTCATTGTCTAATAAAGTAATTTTTCTATGTAGGGTTTTATATCTAGTGTTCAGTTTATTCTCTTTGTCAGCCTATTTAAGTAATTTTTTTTTTACTTAGATTTGTATTCTATATTTATTTTTGCTGTTTTCAACTCTTGTGTAAAAAAATTATTAGCTTTCCTTCTGATGTTATTAGCAATAGCATATTTTTAAAAGTTTATGAAAATAAGATTATATACCACATAATTGATTTTCTCCCCATATTAGAGTCAAAATATGTAGGTGGAAACACGAGGCATTGTAAATTAGTATTTTCATTATTAAATCTCTTGTAAATCCTCAAATTGTTTGATTAATTTGTCACATTTTATTTATTATCTTTATTGTAACTAATATGTTTAATATTTGTAAAAAAAACTGTGCATCAATTGATTGTATTTTTGCTTTGAATATAAAAAAATTATTTTCATATATTAGGAAAGTTACATATGTTAAGTAAATTATCACATTAAAATAGACCATAAATCTATTTATTATCATAACATATTTTAAGTGCTCTCTTTTTTCTAATACTTCTTTCATAATTGTTTGTGCTGTTTTATTCTTGTTGTAATAGTTAGATTCTGATTCACATTTATAATAACATTTTCTATGACTTAACTCTTTATTTGAATGGAATTATATCAGTCTTGCATTTTTCTTTAAATAAAAAATAGAACCTCCGTTTAGAATTTGAAACTATATTATTGTTACAATTAATTCTCATCTAATGCTTTAAATATTTTTTTTAAAAAATGGTAGTCGAATTCGGTTATTAATTATTATAAATAATTGCATTATTTTCATAATATTAGAAATTTCCAATTGGGTAGAAAACAAATATTATGTATTAACTTAGATAAGATCACTATTCTGCTCTTAAATACTCTGTTTTAAATTATTAATTAGGATTATTAAGATCATGTTATATACTTTTTTGAAGCATGTATGTCCATAAATCTATACTAGGTTTCAACATTTCTGTTTTCAAATCCTTGTTATAAGTTTCTATTTATGTTTTAGACTGGATTGAAAATTATCATTGTGCATTTAAAAGAAAGAAAAGCATTAAGTGATATAGCATTTCTGTAGATTTTTTATTCTAGTCCTTGTAATTAATAGAAATTTATTATATACTTAAATGTAAATTATTCGTTTGCTATTTATTTTTCATATTCTGGTTGTTATTTTGCTTTTGTAACCAGAAATTATTTATTTATACTGTAAACTTGGTTTCACAGTGAAAACATTGTTTTGAAATTCAAAACTATTAAAGTGTTCACTGTTTTGCATTTTTATGTATATATACATATATATGTAATTTGTTACACCAATTCTGTAATTAAATAAAGTATTTGTTACAAAGATAATAAAAAATATTTTATTTCATCATACATAAACAAAATTGAAAACATGTATTCTTCCTACAATCACTGCTCAGTAATTTTTATACATTTTTTTAAATTTCTCATTTGTTTTTTGCTCTGTTTAAAAGTTAAATATTTTATATCCTCAGTATATTTCAAAAGTGGAAAAGAATACAACAATTTTGTGACCTATAAACAGGAATATTTTACATTATATTTGAAAAATGGGTGGAATGGAATTTATTTTTAATCACTTTTTTTTTCTTCAAAATATTTCTGTTTGTTGATTTTTATATTTTGCATCAGCAATGTTTGTTAGATATTTATCTTAGTCATAACAATGAAATTATATTTTTATCTTGATGAAAGAAGCAAACTCTTTATTTGAAAAAGCTCCATTTTTGTAACATTTTAGTCTATTTGACCATTTCTTCTGCATAGATTAAGAATTTTTCTATATGTCTGTTTTATTAAAAAATAAAATTCCTCTAATATGTCCTTTATAGCTTTTGGAATTCCTTCTAAATTATTATGCAATTTAAATTATTACTAGCTAATAAGCTAATTTACATTATCAGGTCTAACCAAGATCTCCCTTTTCCTACTCCACTACCAGTCGTCCATATATACATGAATTTAAATAATTAACAAATTGAAAGAGTAATTATAAAACAAAAGAAATTTATATATTTTTATTTGACCTTTTACGATCACCTTTTCCTCTTTACTATATAACAGCTGATTTTCACTGCCAATTAACAATACATTTTGAAGATTTTAATACTACTTCAAAGCTGAAAAGATAGCCTAAATGTTACTGTAAATATTATAGACGGAAGATAAAGAGCAATAAAATCGAAGTATTTCGAATAATATGTAACGGGAAAACTTACCCTTGAATGCCTTGTTCTTTGACATCTTTCAATCGCTTCTTAATCTGTAAGAAAAATGAACCTGAAAAAGCAGCAGGTTAATTAATTTTACAGAATAATATAAATTAACAGCATAGAATTGCACAAATATTAAAACTATAATATTTAAAATAATTCTTATGTTTTTCTGAGCATTTTGATTTTCATTAGTTGATTCAATGAATCTATGCAATCTTTTTTTATTATTCTTGATGAAAAAAAAATTACTTAAAGAGTAAGTTAAAACATTTGTTAATATATAAATCGGAAATTATAAATTTTGACTTTCACGATCGTTTACAGGAAGAAAACGAAGGAAAATCAATGACAAAACTAATGTGAACCTGAGATTTTGTATTCATTCTAAAACTTTGATATACTAAGTTTTACTTAATTGTCCATAAGTCATACAGGATTGAAAAGATAAAATATATCATAATAATTGTTTTTAAGATAGTTTTTAAATATGATGAGGTGGTTGTTCTCTACTCTTATCAAAAAAGAGAATACAATTTCAATAAGAAAAATTTTTTACATGTAATAATTAAAATTGTTTCAAAATTTATGAAAATCTTTCATTTATTTTCATTTAATGTTTAACTTTTTTCGGCTAGAAAGAATTGCAAATAAAAAAGTATTCACGCATTGTTAAATTTATATTTCAAATTTAAATATGATACAACATAGAAATTTCAACCTCATAGTTGATATAATTATTATTTTATTTTATAAATTCATTCATTATTATTATCCAACCATACTTTCATAACATTGCATTCGCATTTCAATGATCCAACTTTTAAAAAAATGTTTTCTATATATATCAAATATTTCTTAGAACGTACTATAATTTCATTCAGTTCTCACACTTTTTTTTATGTTATATACTTAGCACAGAAAAAATTTCGCTCGAATGCTAGCTAAATGCTAATCTATTTACTGCATTGATTTTTGCCCCCTCTACTTTCTTCACTAGAGTTATTTTTGAAAAGAAAAAAAATGTTATATTAATATCTAATTACTAATATTAAGCATTTTTTTTGTGAAATATTATTTTCGCTAACGGTATTCTGGGCGGTTTTGAATTTTTCTGAATATTTATAGAACCATTGCTGTTGGTATTTTTAAAAAAATTGTTTCTATTCAATTTTTTAAAGATATAAATTTAATTATTAAAACTATAAAATACTACTTAAACTTTCATTTGCGTTATGCGGCAGTTTAATGTGATGCAATAATTATTATAATAGATCGATTACATCTGGAAATATCTGTTAAACGACCCAACATTAAAGTTGTCTGCAGGCGTAACGATTGTTCAGAAAGTTATGAAATTTTGTATAGAGCATAATGAAGGGATGGGAATTTGTTTGAGAGAATAAAAAAATAATAGTTTAAAATCTCGCCATCAGGAGCAGTTTCTGGAATCGTAAGGTAGCATGTTGACCATAGTGTGTTCAGGAAAATAGTAAGAACATGCTGTGAGATGCTGCTATTTAAATCAAGTAAATTTTTTGAATTATCACACCTTACCAGATGTTTGAAATGTTCCCAAAGCCAAAAATCGCATGGAATCAGATCTGGAGGCCACAGATCACGACAGTGACGGCTGATGACACATTCTTCTGTAAAATGATTATGGAGAACGTCCTTTACACTACGGCTAATGTGTGGAGGAGCTCCATCTTGCATGAAAATTGAAATGCGAGAGATCCGATAACATACTCGATCCCCGGACAGCGATATGCATCATTAATTCAGAATAAAATTGTCCCGGATTTGCAAGCACATCATTGCCTTTCGAGCATTCGATCTCCGGACCTAAATCCATGTGGCTTTTGGCTTTAGGAACATTTAAAACATTTAGTAAGTCGTAAATTTTTTTTACCTTATTTAAAAAGTAGCATCTCACAGCATGTTCTTACTATTTTCCTGAACACACTACGGTCAACTGTGGAACATGCTATCTTACGATTCCTGATGGTAATAGAAAATGATGGCCGTCATGTTGAACATGTTTTGTTGTAATTAAATTTGTCGGAAATATGCTAAATGTGTAATTCGTTAGAAAAACTGCTCCTAGTGGCGAAATTTTGAATTTTTTTTTTTTAATTCGCTCAAACAAATTTCATAACTTTCTGAATAATAGCCTCGCCTGCAGACAACTTTAAAGAAGGATCGTTTAATTATGGACATCCTATATATAACCTTCATTTAGCATTAAGGGATTTAACATTCTACTGCGAATCTTCTCATTAATTGTTCTGCTGAGAAGACTAAATGTTTTGGGTATTTAATCTGAAGAACTTGGATTATTTTTGAAATTGGATATTGTCCTTCAAAAAAATTTGACTAGTTTAAAAAGTGCCCACCCCCACAACACTATTTGCATAAGTGAGAATCATTTGCAATTTTAGGAACATTCTTATAAGACGACAGAAAGATTTGGTTTTAATGTGCGATTTTTAGTTTCCAACTAAAAAGCACTATTCGGATAGTTTTTTGACGGACTGTACATAACATAATAATACAATATAGAAACAACAATCGAACAATAATACATTTTTTTTTTCATTTTGCATCACATTATTATAAAAATTGATTAGATATCATATGATAGCATCTTGCACTTAAATTCGCAAATATAGAACAGCGCTCTTCTCAGCTTCTTCAAATCTGAAGAAATACACAGTTACCTTGAAAACTCTTATACATCATTCAGTGTTACAAAGGATATTCTATTATATGTCTAGGAAGAAATTTTCTCACTATTAAGACAGCTAAAAACTTCAGTGTTACAAAAAAAAAAAAAAAAAAAAAAAACTTATACAATTTTAGAGAGATTGAATAACATTTTTACTTATTCTCTTTTACACTGCAGAACGCAAATCTAAAATCTTTCGAGAAAAATGGATTTAAGCAAGAAAAATTCAACTCGTGTTTCATTGTTTACTGGCAGCAATATACTTTCAGAACAGCTGTGGGGGAGGGGGACGAAGTTCTTTATATTTTCTGGTGCTTTTAATCGCATATTAATACTAGGCACTATAATCAAATCTCACTTAATGAGAGACTAATATAAGGAGCAAAACAAAATTTTTAATTGTGCCTCGCTTAACGAATGATGTTTCGCAGAACGAGTGGTGCAGATACAACTTGGCATCACATGATAGATTGTGATGGAAGCTTCCTAAGCCAAATAACATCCACTGGACATTAGTGTCTCCTTTTGACTAGTGGCTATGTTAATCGGCCATGAGCCCTAACGTTGTAAGTTCAGTCCTACGGCAATCTACCATTCACCCGTAATGGTGAATCGCGAACTTGAATAAGCAAGCAGCTGTCTAAGCTGTTATTGCGCCCTCTACTGGCATCAGTAGTCGTCAGGCGCATTATAAACATCAGCCAGGCATCTCCAACAACAACTCATAAACGCTCGCCATATGCTTGGAGCAAATGTATCGTTCGTCTCACGATCGACTCACTGATCGGAGAGTTTGTAGTGGAAACGTCATAAACCAGATAACATCCACCGGACATGAGTGTCACTTTTGTCTAGTGGCTATGTTATTCGGTTACGAATTCTAACGTTGCTAGTTTGGTCCTAACCATTCATCCTCAAGATCGATCCCCATCAATCTGATTTGGGCGCTTGTGTGAAGGAAGCTTTTAAACCTACAATGGAGGTTTTGACGGATAACGTTATTGAAAGCTACTTCAAGGGATTTGAACTAGAACGCCTGCAGCCTTAACAGACGAGATTTTGTCCCTGGGCAATATTATAGGATGAGAAGTGGATAGTGTTGTTGTTACTATTGGCATTTACCATGGGCTGACGGCCGACAGCAATTTTAAGCCGAATGAGCGACTCTTGCTTCAAGTAGTGCCAACTAGAGCCAAGAGTACGACTTAGCTGTACACTCATCACATTCGCTTGCACAGCTCCCTTTTATAGGGGGACTTTTTCACATATCTCACAGATAGAGCACAGAAGAACAACCATGCCCTAACCGGGACGCCCGGATCACAAGGAAGACACGCTACCTCTGTGCCAGGACGTCGGCAAAGTGGATAGTAATGAAATCAATGAGCTGGTGGAGAAACATAGTCAAAGCTAGTGAAGAGAGTATGATGCTGCATTTTTTGTCACAGCAAAAAGATGCGGAAGAGATTTGATCAGAAGAGGAGGAGATAAGAGCCTCAACAAAACAACAACCTTCCACTGAAATACGGGAGAATGCTGAAAACCTGTAAACTTATTGCGTCGTATATTGAGAAGCACAATGACTTTTACACCATTTGAAAGTACAAAAATGTATCTCTCAGATTGCATTGGTTTAAATATTGTACAATGTTTATTCTATTTTTTAAGAAACAAATTTATTATGCTCTGCGGTTAAGGTTGTTCAGAGTTTAGTTTTATGAGATGAAAAGGAGAGAAACATCGTTGTCGCAGAATCAAAACAAATACTTTAATTTTGATTGAAATAGTTAACCCTGCAAAAAAGCAATGCATTTATTCATTTTTACATTAAAAAACAAGTTGAATAAGCATTATATATAAATTGTTATATTCCAAAAACTAAAGGTTGTTTCAAATAATCATCATATTTCGTCTCGATTACTTTATTCTCTGAGTTGAGTTGGGCGATGGATTACTATTCATTCGTGCAGAACGACACCCCAAGCGACATTCTCAAATTCTGAGTTACACATACGAAAAATTGTATCTAATCAATTCATAGATCTAGTTGTCAAGAAAACTAAATTAACATCAAGTGTCATCCATTACAAGTTTTAAAAAATGTATTTGAGCTTGAGTGGACGAATAAAAAGTATTTTATTAATGATCGAAAATTTGAACAAGATATGTAAATATATATAGTGAAAGTGTAAACTAATAGTAGGAATTGAAAAAATATTAATAACTGCAAGTTTTGAAATATAAAAACTTATTATTAAAAATAAATATAAAAGAGCATATGCGATTATTTTTTAAAATGTTCATTCTGAAATTCGTGAGAAATGTTTATATAAGAGTTATAAATTGAAATAATTATCAACACAAATAAAATATAATAAAAGGAAATAAAATCTATAACACCTATCGTATCTGAAGCTTCAATTACCTAAAGCGTTAATGTACAGGGTGGTTATAATTAAACTTCCCTTATAAACAGTATTTTATAAAATAAACGTGTGAACAGATTGAAACAAAATCGGGTATATAGACTATACATGATATGCATTCAAAAAAATGCGTTCGAAAAAAGAAAAAAATAAATAAATTCCGAAATGTCCATCAGAGGGCGTCATTTACTAAAAAAGCATTAAATTTAACACAATAAACGAACAGAATGGAATATAGAAAAAATATTCACAATCCTGAACAAGAATTATGAGTAATAAAATGAAAAACCGGTAAAAGCTAGAAACACCATAACGCACGAAGCGTCATAACTGATCTATTACGATTTGCTGTTGAACACACTGTCCATCCACTTGAAATTTGGCAGGAGAATGAGAGTGGTCACATGGAACACCTTTCCCTTCATCGTCCTGGACACGAGTAAGAACTACTTCTCCTGTGCGATTTCATCCTAATCTGTTCTTTGAAACAAGAAACTGAACTTGACGAGGGATGGATTGAACGTCCCCCCCCCCTTAAACAGCGTACTGTTATTTTTTTCCCTTACCTTTACTTAATGTGGTTCGATGACAAGCTGATCAGAAACTAATCAATAAATGTTCATATTGTTTCTTTATTCTATTTTGGTCATTTATTGTATTAAGTTGGAAAAGGCGCCTTCTGGTAGACATTATTAAACTTTTTTTTTTTTTCCGAAATCCCATGAGCTCATCTAATGTATAGTTTTTATAGAAAATTGCTTGCAATCCGTTCACCCATTTGCGTTGTATTTGCAATGCTGTGTATAGGGGAATTTTAATTATAATTACCCTGTATTATTCACAGACATTAACGATGAAAAATAAGCAAATATAAAAAATTCAACATAATATTTAGGGAGCTGGGAGCTAGTTGTAACAATATTTGGTAAAATGTTTCTGTTTTTAAAAAATATTAAATATTCTCATTTAAAATCTTATTTTTATAGTAAAGTTATTCAGTCATTATAAGCAAGAAAAAAAATCTTTTAACAACATTGTTATAATTTTCCCCGCTCTCATGGCAAGTTGTAATAGTAAAAAAAAATATTAGGTTTTTTTTAACATTTATTTATTAACTGAAATTTTTTTTTTTTAAATCTGTTAATCATTATTATTTGGAATATTTGGAAAAAAGATACATTCTGAATGCCAATGTGCCTTCTTTTGACATACTCTGAATAGCATTGGAAATAATCCGACGTAAATATCCGCATTTCAGCAAATAAAAATATATCTTCTCTTCTTGCTTAGATTTAAATAACAACCTTGGTTTAAAATATCCAACAGAAAGATGAATATTTTGCTTCTTCTATTATTCTTCGTTCTTCTCTTTTTATTCAGCAGAACTGCTTTCCAGGAGATGACATCTGCTATTTTCTATATGATCTTCATTTTCTAGCACTAAGCGTTGCATTCTATATACCGTACTCTGAACCGCTCAATGCAACATTTCAGGATGCATGTTCATAATAGTCCATGTTAAGTTTTCCTTTAAAACTGATGAGTTCGAGACTCCACCAAGATACTACTTCGATTTTAAATAACCCCACAGAAAAAAGTCGAGAGGTTAGATCCGAGGATCGAGGTGGCCATGGAACACGAAAACAGCGACTAATGACTCTTTCATCTGAATAGTGATGACGCAATAGTTGCTATACATATGTACCAATATATGGTGGTGCCCCATCCTGCATAAAGACAATTTTATATAAGCCTTGCCTTTGCTGAAGTCGTGAGATTACAAAACTACTCAACATACTATATATCTGAGCATTTACGAAACAGGTCTGCGGTGCTGCTTGGGTAATAGTCTCAAAAAAGTAGTAGAGTTCGATGATAAAATCTGCAGTAAAACCACACGAAAGAGTTACTTTTTGAGAATGGAGTGGGATTTCTTGAAATCCATGGGGTTTTACAGCAGCCTAAATTCTAGAATTCTGAGTGTTAATAGTCCCATTCAAATAAAAACAGGCATCATCGACCTCTATTCTGGCAAGAAATGCCAAAGCAAAGGTTAATCAAAGATCATAATCTATAAGTTTTAATTTATGTAAAAGATTAATTTCATATGGATAAAATTGAAGAATTTTTATTAAATATTTTCATACTGTTGAAGCACTAACATCCAGTTGTCGGGCAACTCCACGTGTTCTGCTGTTATCAGCAGTGCTTGTCTGATTTCTTTCAACGATTGCAGTCGCTACATCTGTAATTTCATCCTCCGATTCCGGTTTCCGTCCTCTACTAGGCCGAACTGCGAAAGAACCTATTTTTTCGAATTTTTTAATCATTGCTTTTACTGCATTGATTGATGTTCTTTACGTAAATTGCTCCTAAATTCGAGAAGAGTAAAACTGCGTTGGATTGATTAAAATAAAAGTAAGTCACAGTGTGCTAAACTGTACGCATTTTACAAATCAAAAGTAAGTCCATAAGTAAGTCACACTGTGCTAAACTGTACGCATTTTACAAATCAACTAACACGTGAAATGATTTTCAATGCCCCGCTTCATTTTTGTAAGTCAAAATACTGGCGCTGGTTTCGACTACCCAATCGAGATTTTGCATTTTGGAATTTTTCCCCGTGTTTTATGCAAAATTTTAGCTGTCTTAAAGTGTAAAGCGCCACATTTTCTCCTATAGACAGCTTTTGGAATTTTTTTCCCCCGCGGATTCCTTTTTCCCATGTCGATAGTCCCCGTTCAAAATTTGGTGACTTTGCGGCTGACAGTTCAAGCTACAGAGGTCTCTTGAAAACCGCCATTTAATAATAATAATAACTCTGTATATTTCGAATTTTTTTAAGCTTATTCAAATCTGGCAAAAAAAAAATCCTGTGAAAAATACAAGTACAGATGCCACGCAAACATGAGACATAATAAACAAACAAAAAAATATGTGCCTTTTCGAAAAAATAATAGAACAAAAAAATCAACCTAAATCAAATATTTTATTTAGTTAAAAATGCGTTGAAAGATTAACAAAACTGACCATCAATTTGACTAATATAATAGCCTCATAACATGCAATGCCCAGATTGGCTGTAAAATGCCTAAATCCTCTCTTGTTCACATTCTTCTGCTCATGATTTAAGAGATTTAAAGCTGTCAATTTTGACTTGGAATGTTCACGAATGCTATTAATATTTCCAGGACAACGGTACTTAACCACCAAATCAAGACTGGATTTGTAAATAGATATGAAATTTGGACTCATATTAAGAAATACGGCAGACAAGATATGTACCATTTATTGGAATGGTACAAAGACCATGATGATAAATAATGAAGACAAAGACTGACCTTAGTGATTTACTTTCCCAGCAACATGAAAGTGATTCTTTCTTAAAGATGCCTGCCGATGAAGACGGAGTTTGCATCTAAATGTCCCTTGGTCTAAAGACAACAAGACTCCAAGTATCGCGTAACCTGGACATGATCCGAAGAAAACTTTTTTTGTCCATTTATGGGAATGTAAAGTTGTAGCCAGGGAAGAACTACTTCCTCTATGAAAAATGACTAATTCTGCCAAATACTGCAATCAGTTTGATGAATTGAAAGCCGCCATGGCAGAAAAATCTGCCCAAATCGACGAAATGATGCTTCAATTTTTCATCACGTCAATGTAAAACCGCATGTTGCATTGATCATAAGAGAATAGTTATTATAGTTTGAAAGAGACATTCTGCTGCATCCTAATCCCCAAACCTTGCTCTATTTGACAATTACTTGATCTTATCACTGAAAATTCTCTCTGTGATAAACAGTTCCAATCCATAAACGAAATAAAAACGCATGTCAAAAAAATATGCTGCAAATAAACTCCAGTAGGTTTGAAAAGTGGACAAAACAAAACTTCATGAGAAATAAATGGCTATAGAATTGAACGGTTCATGTATAACACAAAAATTCAACTTGAAGTATCAAAAACAATGTATTCATTTCATATTTTTTTTTAAAAAAAACTTACGGAATATGCTAATATTAGATACTAAATATATTAAATTTTTTCTATATGTTGGCGCCACCTGGTAGTGAATTTCGAAAAAATTGATTTTAATGTTTTAGAATATATTTACAAATACGAATTTTTTAAAAAGGAAGGTAGTTGAAAAAATAATGTTTTCCAATACACCAATAAAACTATTTTAATTATTATTCTTTTTGTTGATTTACTGCTTTAATGAAACATCTCTAAATCGTCAATCAAAGTAGCACTCCAAAATAACAAATCGACTCTTGGTTTCAATGCAATTATCAATTATCTTTAGCTGTATAATATAATAGTGCAAATAATAGCTCTAATATTTCAAAACGAGACAATAATATAATTAAACTGAATTAATTAAAGCCATTTTTTATTAAGATTTCAGAATCATTTTGGTATATTAATATGCTTATAACATCAGAAAAATTTCTGCTTTCTTGAATTTTTGCTACAGAAAGTTTAACTATAATATATAATATTTATCTATGTGTATAGTGGGACATTTTAATCTAATTAATTAAAATAGATGAAATCGAAATGTCCTTCTCCAATGTGTAGTCTTCAATTACTTTTTTTTTTCTTTTCAGAACCTTAATTTTCTTTGCAAACACTCTTATTTCGAAAAAAAATTATTCGTTATTGCCATGTCGTATTTTAAGAGTAATTTAATCACTTAGAATTTAAATCATGTCTTCAAAAGCTTATTTTTCAATAACATGATGATACAAGATGAAATATTTAATAGCTTTTAAATATATCTTGCAAAGATTGGGATCGAAAAAATCCTTTTACAATGTCTTCATTTTCATAAAAGAAAATATCCCCGATTATATCTTTTAATTGTGCTCAATATAATATTTATTTCAAAGGCGCCCCATGTTCTCTTATTTCGTCATTTTCCTCCAGTATGACTGATATAATACGCTGGACATTTGGCTATTTCTATTGGACGGTATAAAAAGAATACAATCACTTTTATTGGAGCACAAGAAGGAGAGGTCGATTTGGAAGAAGTATGGATGAGGTATTATCCAATACCTCTCAAGGTATAAAGCTATTTTACATTGAAACGAATATTTTGGCTGGCGGTGCAGGGCGTCTTCCACAGCACTGAAGCCTGTAAACTTCTAATTAAATGTGTTAAGTATGCAGGACCTCATAGAGCTAAAGGCTGCTCATTAGCCTTTGAGGATACATTAAAATGTGCTAATCTTTTCAGGCGACCATGCGGCGAACTGATACCAGTGTCCCCGATTCCCTAAGACTGGTGGTCGACACCAAGCCACCAATAAATTCCAAAATAATGCCCCCTCCAATAAATCTATATGGGATCCACCCAGGACGCATCGACTTCTTGAAATTTTCAGAAAAGTGGAAGAGAATGTGTCATATTCTAAAATTCTGAGTCGGAATTTTCCTCATTAGACAAAACTGAGGTGCGTGAATCTTCCACCCAAGTTGTCACCAAAACTATTCCAAAACAGTCAATACCAGTGGATGCAATTAATTCCAAAATTTTAACTGACATTTTTTCTGGTCTAGCTATGTTAAAGAGAGAAGATTGTTGTGATTCATTCCTTCTACTCGAAGCCTTTAAATTGGCTTCACCAGCAATTCGTTCAGTATCCCACCCTGCTGATATGGCATATTTCCTTTTTGAGTAATATGTAAGCCTTAGTAATGGACCCGCACTTTAGTTTTCGCTCTTTTCTCCTAAATAAACTTGCATAATCTTAAATTTTCACCTGGAATGCCAATAGTTTGCGTCCCAGGATTGCTGAAGTACGTGATTTTGTTTTAGAGCAAAATCTTGATGTGTTTTTAGTCCAAGAGACCATGCTCCCACTGGAGTACACAATCCAAATCGCTAATTACCGGATCTATAAAAATGATAGACCTGGACTTAGAAATAATTATCGGTGCATTTTTGGAGGCACCTGTATTTACGAGAAATCAATAATTGATTATCACGTCATCCCCACCCCCGTTTTAGAGAGGATAGACGCGACAGTTATTGAGGTTAGGTTAGGTAATAAATTGTAATCAAAATTGTGTCAGCCTATGCGAGATCTGGGGGTTCGCATAATTACCTTCTAGAGGATATCAAAAAACTTTTAAATTTAGGCCCAAACGTCATCATTGCGGGTGATATCGTCTGGAATAACTATGTACCCCCCCACATTTGGTAGACTGCTATTTAATTATTTATCTAATGTAGACGAAGTCAGTGTTTTGGCACCCCACTCATTAATTTTATTAGTGATAACGACTCCGTTCTTGATATCGCAATATTAAAGCAAATTCCTTTTAACTCTCAAATTAGAGTTCTAAATTGTTTAGATTCAGATAATCTTCCAGTAGTTTTGACTTTTGATACTGGAAAATTTTCTTTAAATTTATTAGCACAATTCTCCACCAACTGGGAGAACTTTCGGCAAATCTTAAATTTCAAACCCCTCCCCCCCCTCAAAATTAATAGCAATGATGACGCAGAATTTGCAGTTGGTTGTTTAGGAAAAATTTTGACGGAGGCTCGCAGAAACCTCAAAATCAAAATTTAATAAATCTTCAGAAAAGCTTTCTTTAGAAATCCAAAACAAAATTAAACTGTGAAATAATTGGCGTAGAATTTGGCAGCGTTGTCGTCATCCGCAATCTACGCAAACTCCAGCTCGAGATCAAAAGGTTAAAGATAGGTCATTTCGAGCAACGGCAAGTTGATGAACTCCAGATATTCGATGAAGACACGCGGGGAATGTGGCGCCGATCTTCTTATCTCCGTAAACCATTCTCTCTTATCCCCTCCCCACTCAAGGGGGGTGACTTGCCCTGGCTCCCATTGAAAAGGCGGAAGTTTTGGCTGATAGCCTGCAAAGGCAATTTGAGCCCCACATTGACCTGTGGTTATAGAACGTACCTTTAAACGATAACGTCAGCTATCAGCTGGGGAGTTTCCTGACATCACCACATGTAAACAATCTTGAACCAGTGCGACCGACGGATAAAATGAATTTTATCAAGAGCCTGAAGCCAAACAAATCGCCAGGATTGGATTTAATTACAAATCGCATGATTAAAAACCTTACACCTTAATTTATTTTATATTCAACTTATTTAATTAATAAAATGTTAGAAGTTTGTTTTTTTCCCCGGTAGTTGGAAAACAGTTGTGGTTATCCTTATTCCAAAACCAAAGTCTGATTCGTCTTTACCTCAAAATCTCCCATTTCGCTACTTAGTAGCCTGAGCAAAGTGTACGAAACTGTGATTCTGAAAAGCCTGAATCAATTTCTCGGCGACAAAAATGTTTTAATTTACGAACAATTTGGATTTCGGAAAAATGTGTCGACGAATCACCAACTAATTCGCGTTACAGAATTGATTCATGATGGCTTTGAGAAGTTTCAAACCACAGGTGCACTTTTTCTGGACGTAGCCGAAGCCTTTGATAAAATTTGGCACAAAGGGCTCTTATTCAAGCTCATGCGACTTGGATTTTCGGTGCAATTTGTCAAAATTGTTTACGCTCGTACCTAACTTCTAGTAATTTTAGGGTACGAGTAAGCATTATAATTTCTTCCCCCAGACCAATCCTGAGCGACTATCACACAAGGTAGTTTCCTCTCCCCAACTCTTTTTAACATCTATGCTAATGATCTTCCTAGAGCTAGTAATTGTTATTTAGCGATTTTCGCAGACGATATCACCATTCTGACACAACATAGGAATCCACAAACAGTCATATACAATTTACAACAGTACATGACCGTTTTGCAGTGCTGGCTGGAAAATAAAAGTCAACCCCACTAAATGCGCGTGCCTTCTTTTTTTCTAAAAAATTGAAAATGCCCGACCTAGAACCAATCCAAATTTTCAATCAGCCCCCTCCCCTTTGTAAATGAGTACAGATACTTTAGTTTGGTTTGGTTTGGTTTTAGACGCAAAAGTAAGCTTTAATTGTTATATTACAGCAGCCCTCGCCAAAGCTACTGTTACAAGTATTAATCTCTACAGATTAATTTCTCTTCGGAGTAAGCTAGCGATTAGGCTCAAGCTTCTGCTCTACAAAGCCATTATAAGACCTATTTTAATGTATGATTCCAAAATGTGTGGGGCCACATCAAGAGGTTGCAAGTTTTCCAAAACAGACAACTGAGGTGAATAGTTAATGCACCCTGGTACGTCAGAGGAAAAATAATGCATGACGCCCTTCAAATTGAACCTGTTTCGGAATTTATCAAAAGTTATTCGAAAAAATACCCCAGATTCGTAACGAGTTACAGCAAATACCTGTTAATGATCCTGCAAAACCTAGTTCTCGAAAGAGACCTAGAGCAGCTATAGCAAACATCTTTATAAATTTTCCAGCCGTAAAAAAGCTGCGAACTAATTAACTCTGTCATCAATCTGATGTTTCAAATTTTCAAAATTGTTTCTGTTTAGACATTAAATAGCTAAAATGTGCTACACGCGTGAAATCTGGAAATTTTATTTTTTCAAAATATTAAGCAAAATAGTTTTATCAGTCTCCATAGTTTAAGGCACATGCAATGTAACTCCATTAAATTATTCTCAATTGTTCCATTTATAATATAAATCTATTTTAAATTAATTAAATTATTTTCATTAAAAAATCATTCATTACCAAATTTTATGACGTTAGAGCTTTATAGCGCTCGTCCAAACTAGATCATATTAATTTAAACTTTTCTTAAACGTACAAATCAAAGTATTTATTCCATATTATGATGTGGAGGTGCTCGTGACCACTTAGTCATATCGCGGAACTCCGAAACATTACGACGTTGCCGTTACATATATTTTGGGCAGTATTTTTTTTTTGTAATGATCATTCTCAATGAAAAAAAAACAAAAAAACTTATATTTTCCACGCAATTTATGCAAAATCCTAATATTTAATAGTTTTCAAAATGAAACTGAGATGTCGGGTTTTTTGGACTCTTTCCGATATCAAAACTGTGGAGCTAAAAGTTAGGATGAAATCTAAAATAAGAAACACTAAGGCGTAAGTGATTTTATGTTTAGCAGCTGCTTTTAAGATAAGAAAAATATTCTGAATTTATCATTTTGGTATATTGCCATTTGTCATTTAATGGTTTGTTTTGAAGAAAAAAAAAAATGATGCATTTATAATTTTATGCAAACTGCTGAAAATCAGCAATTATTCGGAGCATTTGGAAATCAAGTATGTTCTGCATCACACTCAAAATCGAATTTCCTGCTGTGTTGTCAACCAAATCCGCTTTTATATTTGAATAAAAGATATATTTAATGCATATCCTTCAAACATAAGTCACATGATCAAGGGCGGATTTCGACGATAAGTGACCACAACTGTGGCGTACCGATAAACAATCGTGCCTGGACACAGTGCGATACCTTTTCTCGGTCATTGCCGTGTGCATTTGGAAAGCTACTGATAACGCCGAAACCCGGCATCTCTCTCTCATACATACATACACATACATACATACATATTATATATATATATACATACATATATACATACATATACATACATATATACATACATATATACATATATACATACATATATACATATATACATACATATATACATACATATATACATATATACATACATATATACATATATA
>JAOUZG010047081.1:38767-67249 GCA_026289955.1 Argiope argentata
TATATATATAAACGCATAATTTTGTATTTGAAGCAGAACATAAAGTCGTGGCCGAAATCAGGGAAGACTGGTTGAATTTTTAAGTTCGTTTCATTGCATCTCGAAAGGCACGCATTATGTACAAACAGCTCGGGCACAAAAACAGAAGGTAAAAAATTCGTGAAAAGAACGAAATCATTTATCACTGACCTTATATCCCACGAGATTCTCTTATATAAAGCTTTATCTCCTGTATAAAGCTTTATCTGATTAATTTTTCTTCGGGAAAATAAGGACTCTGTTGTTCGTAATCGTTAACCGATCTGTAAACATACTTCCTTGAAGGAAACAGAGAATTCTTTTGAAGCGATGATGATAGGATGATGTAGTACTACTAAACAAATATCTGTACATGACAATTTTTCAGTACTGAATAAATTTATATTTCTGAACTAAATTTCTTGTAATTATTCTCTTTAATTTTTTTTAAAAAGTATATCTACGCCTTTTGTAGAGAAATGTGAAATTTTGTGTGATAGATTGAGCATAGATGAATGCAAGAGAAATATTTTATTCATTAGATTTTTACATTATAAGAGAGTTCGGGGACATGTAGATTTTTTTTTTTTTAAAACTTTTTATTCATAGCATGCACAAAAGTCAAAGTGTTTTCATAAATTTGTCCATCTTATTTAAGGAAACTTTGTAGCTGATAGTTTAAGTCTAGTTGCAATATTTAGCGAAGTAAAAATTTTAAATATTACTATTCACTATGAATACAGAAGTTGTTTGTTTAGTGAATCTTGCTTATTACAAGCAAGCACACATTAAAAAAAAAGAAAAAGCTTCAACTATTTTGCCAAGCAAAAAATTGGTATCAAGACAGCCAAGAATGACAGTGAAAATATATGAATATATTTAAATTATTTTGGGTATTTTGGTTGCATTTAAAATAGTCTGATCAGAATGTACCTACATTTAAAAAAAACCCCTTTCGTTTGCAAAACACCATTCACAGTTCAGAAATGAATTTTAATTAAAAAAAAACATTCTTTACAATGCTATTACATAAAATTGCAATAACATTTAATTCATAATTTAGTTCATACTACTTACAGATATACATAAATAGGTTTTAAACATCCTAATAAGAAATCTAGTTCATATATCTTCTTTTCTAGTTTCAAAACATCAAATAAATAGACAATATTAAATACATAGCATAAATATTCTAAATATAAATAATTTCCATCAAACATTTATATATTATATTCATAAAGTGTAGTTCATGTAACACACAAAACTTTAGTCCATACTGGCATGCTATAAAGCACTGAAATAATATCCGGAACAATAGCGAAAATTATGCTACAAAATTTCTACTGATAAAATATGAGCAAGGATTAAAAACAAAATTTGATTCTATGAAGAAACTAAGTTACAGTTTAACATTGCTAATTTATCGAAATTGAAAGATCGAATTAAGAAGATTCCTAATTCATTATTATTTAATATTCTAAATAAATTTAATAATATTCTGATGACTTCCAGTGCCAGTAAAATTAAACCTTTATTTAAACATTTGGAGATAATTTATTACTGTACAAAATTGTAAATTAAACATAAAAACAAAGCCTAGATATTTTATATGCTTCTGACTATCTAGCTTCAGTCTCATTATATCAAGTTAACAATTATTTAATGAAACACAACTAAAATCAATTAAAACACCTGAAAGTGACATATTAATGCTGGGCTTTGAATTCTATTTTTTAAAATCCATAGTAACACTTTTTCGCATTTTTTAAAAGATACAATCAATAAAGGTGAACTAAAATCACATAAAGATATGAAATAATTTCTAAATGTTATCCAAGTTTTCAGTATATATAATTCACAGACTGCTGAAAGGCCTCTCATGAAAACTTAAATATTATTTAGAGAAATCCTCTACTAGTAAATAACCTCATTAAATTTATTAAAAATTGAACGAGACAGCATGGAATTTTGCCACTTAGTCTTGATGAAAATGAAGCACAACGAAAACATTGCACTTCATTTTCTCGGATCCAGTGCGCAAATATCAGAAAGGGAGAAAATTTGCATTAAAAAAAACTAATTTATAATCCTTTACGGCAAATGTTTAAAATGCAGATGCTATGATTATTTAAATTATACGGTTGCATCAACACTCTTGAAAAAAAAAATTTAAGGAAAGTTTGCAATACAACTATTTCATAAAAGGGGATTATAGAAAATGCTTACATAATTTTAAAAATTGTATATTCTTGCTTACTCTTTATTAATAATTAAAAAGTTAGTTTTTCCTTTAAGCTGAAAGCTATATTCCAAGTTATACTTTACTATTCGTTACGTAGACAGATGTCAAAGCTAAAAAAGAAGACAATTTCAGACATTTAGACAGAAGCTTCATGATATTTTAGACTCTATAGAAGTAAAATAGTTGGTACTTCCTTTTTGTAGAACGCCAAACATAAACTACAGCCTGTTAAAAGAATCTAAAATATGTAGTTATATCTTAAGATAGATTAACTATGTTTGAACAATAAATAAGGTTTATATCACAAAATATTACAATTAATAATTTTAAATAGACCCGTACTTCATAATATGGAACAACTATTGTTAATTTGAAAGAGAATAGCATTTATAAAAGACTGTGCATGAGATTTTATTCCAAGTTATCTCCTTAAAATAACATTGTGACTTCTCAATTTTTGTCAATTCTGTTAGGCAGTATATATCTCATACTACAAATTTAATGGTAATTTAAAAAATATATTACTTTTTTAAGAATATACTGCTTCAACTTTTAAAAAAGCGATTTATTAATTTTATAGCTTATTGCCCTAACACTATAGAATGGTCATATTCTCAAAATCTACACAACGACAAAATTTTACTGTATATTACAAAGGTCTAGTTAGATGTTCTACTGTATATTACAAACATCTAGTTAAAAAAAACGATTAAATTCAAATCAAAATCAAGCATTTAAAGAATATAGGGAAATAACATGGAAAATAATTTGAAATCCAGAAGTCGGCGGAAGGGGGCTTTTAAGCTCATGGTTGAATTATAAATTAATAAATCATAAAAGGCACGTCTAAGTTTTTTAAAATTATACTAGTCTTGTAAAGAATACTAGAATATTTCAAAGGGTATATAGCTCCACCATGTGAAACACTTTTTTAATTTCTTAAAAAAGTACTAATAAACTTAATGCCAAAATGTTTTGTTTTCAAACCATCCCCCCTCCAATGCATATAAATGCAGTAAATATATGTCACAAGACACTCCAATAAGGAAAATTCCTTTAAACATACACAATTTCATTCTTTAGGACAAAAACATCACAAACATTTTTCATAATACAACATGATTTACAGTTATTTAAATTGCACAGTTTGGTAATTATTTAGTTTCCTGACTGTTATATAGTCCCTATGGAATAATGATCATATTCACAGAAAAAACAACAATTACTGTAGTTCTACAGTATATTACAATGGTTCAGCAAAGGAATTAAGCTTAAACTATTGTTAAAATTGTAATTTCGGGAAGATTTCTTTTGGTGCATATATCTTCAGAATATTATCATATACCAAATAATAATAATAATAATACTCCAATAAGGCAATTTATTCATAAACTATCAACTCCATTTTGATAAACAGTACGGTTCACACAGTTAAAACTTTTTAATAACATATGATTAGAATTTTTTAAATTGCATCATTTGGCAGTTTCTTAGTTTGCTGATCCTAAACTACATAGTTATATAGTTGCTATAAAATAATGATCCCATTCCCAAAAACTACTCCAACTACTGACGAACGGCAAAGTATAATCAACATAATTTTACAAAAAAAAAAAAAAATCTTAATCCATAGTTAAAAATTTTAATTAGTTCCGAGATGTCATTTTTTAATTATATATATAATCATTGGGGGATTAATAAATCAAAAGATATTCTAATAAGGCATATTACAATCTATTGCTACAGGATAACTACAGATTACACAATTTAAATATTTTAATACTAGAATACGATTTCAACTATTTAAATTTCATAGCATGGAAATTTTGTTAAGTCTGCTGCTTGCCACTATATTATTATATAGATGCTATAAAATAACGATCATATTCGGAAAATAATAATAACTAATGTCCAACAGCGTATAGCAAATGTTAAGAAAAGTGAGTTAAATAAAAATTAAGGTTTCAATTAATTTCGAGAAAGCAATCTTTTTTCGATACATATATCTTCAGTACATTAATATGTCAAAAGACACTCTAATAAGGCAAATTCATTTTCACACAATCTACTGTTTTAAACAAACAATACAGATCACGCAATTACAAACTTTTTCAAGCAACATATGATTTGAACTATTTATATTGCAAAGTCAGGTTATTTAGTTTGCTGATCTAGCTATTCTTTTATACATATAATATCCTCAGAACAATGACCATATTCACAAAAAATACACAACTACTGATGTTCTATAGTATGTTATAGAAGTCCAGCGAAAGTGTCAAGTTTAAATCAGAATCAAGGTTTCAATTTCGGGAAGGCATCCTTTTTTCATTGTATATATCTTCAATAGATTAATAAATGTCAAATGACATTCTAATAAGGCAAATTCATAAACAAACAATACAAATCACACAATAACAAAGTTTTCAAGGCAACATATGATTTGAACTATTTGAATTGCATCGTCTGGTAATTATTTAGTTTGCTGGTCTAGCTCTATATTGCTATATAACTGCGAAAATACACAACTACTTCAACAGTATAAAAGTCCATTTAAAGAAGTGAGTTTAAATCTAAATTTTTCAATTAATTTCGGGAAGGCATTCTTTTATTCATTGTACACATCTTCAGTAGAATAATATATGTCAAATGACACTCTAGTAAGGCAAATTCATTTCCATAAAATGCAGATCACATAATTACAAATTTTTTCAACATACGATTTAAACTATTTAAATTGTATAGTATAGTAATTTAGTTTGCTGATCTACCACTACATTGTTATATAACTGCCACAGAAGATAATATTCACAGAAAAAACAACAACTGGTGAATTGATACAGAACAAAATTCATACTCACAGAAAATACACAACTACTCGTGTTCTACAGTATATTATTAAAGTGCTGCAAAAAGGTAGAGTTTAAATCAAAATTATAAAGTTTCAATTAATTTCGGGAAGGCAACCTTTTTTTCATTGTATGTATTTTCAAAAAATTAATATATGTCAAATGACACTCTAATAAGACAAATCTGTTAACAAACAATACAGATTACACAATGACAAACTTTTCAAGGCAACATATTATTTGAACTATTTAAATTGCATAGTTTGGTAATTATTTAGTTTGCTTATCTAGCACTACAGTGTTACACAATTGCAGTAGAATAACGACCATATACACAGAGCATGCACAACTACTAATGCTCTACAGTATATTACAAAAATACAGTAAAAGAATCGAGTTTAATCACAACTAAGTTTTTAATTAATTTCGGGAAGACATTCTTATTTCATTGCACATATCTTCAATAAATTAATGTATGTCAATTAATGTATGTAATGTATTCACAAACAATCTACTACTTTAGATAAACAATGCAGATCCCACTATCAAAAACTTTTTAACAACATCTAATTTGAACTACTTAAATTGCACAGTCTGGTAATTATTTAGTTTGCTGACGAATTCCTATAGAAAACTGATCATATTCATAAAAATTACACATCTGGTGATCTATTATATAATATAAACTTTAAAATAAAAACCAGGATTCGATTAGTTTGGGGATCACTTTCTTCCCCAATGTATATACATCTGCAGTAAATTAATATTTGCGGAAAGATACTCCAATAAGGCATGCGTTTTAAACGATTTATTCCTTTATATAAACAATGCATATCAAGGAGTCAAAATATTTTATACGACCAGAACTTTTTTTAATTGCATAGTCCGGTAATTTAATAATTTTTTCATCTAACACCATATAGTTTTATATTAACTATAGAAAAATGACCACCCTCAAGAAAAATATAAGACTACAGGATGTTACACATATCCAATAAAAATTAAGTTTAATCCCTAGTTAAGCTTTTAATAAATTTCAAGAATTCGTTTTTTTTTTCAGTGTATTGTCTTCAGTAAATTAATATACTCAATTTCAAGAATTCGTTTTTTCAGTGCATTGTCTTCAGTCAATTTATACATGTCAAAATGCACTCCTGTAAGGCAATTCCATTTGCAAACAATATGGAGTTTCTGAGAAACAATAAGGGGTGTGTAATTGAAACTCTTTAATGTGTTATAGTCTGAACTATATAAAATGCATAGTCAGGTGATTTCTTAGTTTGATGATTAAAAAATAAGCCTTTAATGAGTTTGGGATTTTTTTTTCTCTCAAACAGATATATCTTTACTAATTCAGCAAGTCAAAAGACACTCCAAAAAAACGAATATATTTAAAACGATCTACACCTTACTGCATAAATACTTTTTACTGCATAAATTTTTGATAATTTGATACATGTCAAAACACTCTTCCATATTTCATTTATAGACAGTCTACTGCTTTATACATACATACTATTATATTACAGTTAAAACACTAAATAGCATTTGATCAGAACTTTTCAATTGCTCAAATAGGTGATTTTATAAAACTATATCATGTTAGATCAGCAAATTATAATTGCTAGAGATTTTTAAAAAATACATTACTACTACTATCATTTTACAGTATATTACAAATGTGCTATAAAAAATTAGGTTTAAATGCGAGCTGAGGTTTTAATTTCGAGACGTCGTTACTTTTTTCAGTTCAATACCTACAATAAATTAATGCATAACAAACTCCTGTAACAAGACAAATTCAGTTACAAAAAAAAATCTATTTATTTTGATCAGTAAAAACAGACCACACAATTATAAGGCTTTTAAATAATACCAAATGATTTGAACTTTTTAAAATTGCACAGTGAGGTGATTTCTTTATTTGCTGACTTATCGGTATATAGTTTTTACGAATAATAATCATAATCACATGCATAGCTGATATTCTATTGTAGAACTGTATATTGCTTGTATTGCAAAAACTTTCCAATAAAAAAATAAGCATTCAGGAAATTGGGGAATCCTCATCTCCCCCCCCACAATTGTTATATCTTGAAATAACAAATCAAAAGACATTCCAATGAATTTCATAATTTGACGACTTGATAATATAGTTACTGCAGAATAATAATAAAATTCTAAAAATAAACAAATAAATAAAAACGCAAATACCGGTTTTCTACTGTATATTACACATGTCTAGTAAAAATCTTACACAACATTAAGCCTTTAAGGTATTTTAGGACATACTTTGGGAAATGAATGAATTCCAGTCTTTTAAGGTTGTAGCTGAATTACAAATTCATAACATATTATTAACATCCATTTCTCCCTAAATGTGCTAATCTTAAAAAAAAATGCAGTTTTATTTTGTGCGGCATATTTTAATTTTATAAAAACAGTTTTCTTTTCAAGCATTAAATTGAACCATACTTTCTTTCCAATGCATATACTCAGTAAATTAATATATGTCAAAAGACGCTCCAACAAGACAAATTTATTTACAAACAATCTACTTTTTTAGATAAACAAAACACATCACACAGTTAAAAATTATAATTAATACCATAAGATCACAACAAGCTTCAGGTACAACTATTTTTAACATATAACAACCATAAATAGATATTTCTTCTTAAGTTATAGTAACATGGGCAAAAGATTATGCATAAGGTTTATAGGAGTTTATAGAATAAAGAAAACAGAATTTATTCATATACAAAGATAACATTTTTGTGGACAAGTTTTTAATAGCAGTAAATTAGGAACAGCAGCAATGAATGCTTTTTATTTCTGTCAAATATAATATAAAATAAAACAAAAAAAATCAAAAGTAAATATGTCATTCTCAGAATATTCTGTCCTTGATAAAATTTTATAAATAAGTATATTTATACACTCTTACATCATATATGTACAAAAAAGCTTTCAAGTCACTCAATTTGGTCTAGTGAATTTAATTTAAATGCCAATCTATTGTTTACTGAAAAGTATTAAGTATACATTAATAAATTATATTTAGCATAAAAATGTCAGTAAGTACTTCCTAAATGGTTATGTACATCATCTCAATAATGTGCCCCTACATTTATAAGTTTGATAAAAATGTGTCGAATACAAGGTACTTGAAAATAATTTTATAACTTATAAATGCGCTGATAGAAAAGCATGCATAGTGTTTGCATAAATACACACATTTTCAAAACAAACATATGCAGGAACAAGAAGTATGTATAGATGCACTGTAATTTCAAAAAAGGAAGAGCACTTAAAAGACAATTTAAAATTCTCAACACAACCTTTTCTTTTCGAACTCGCAATAATCTGTAAATATATTACAGTTTCGGGAGTATCACAGCAATGCTTGAAGATAAGAACATTCGAAAATAATAGATGTGATTAAAATGTTGTACATTTCAAACATTTGAAGTCAAGACAATAAATGGTATGATTAGTATGGAAGATTGATAACATTTTTTATAGCTACACTTTTTGAGAGCGCTGCCTTTGAATCATAAAAATAAACATAAAAAAAATCAACAAATAATTTTCATACTACCGGCGATAACACTGTTTCATACTTTTCAGTGTCTTTGCCATCAGTGGAGCAATTTTCGGTTCTGAAAGAAGAAAATTATAAAGATAAAGAAAATATTTAAAAGAAATGGCTTTGATATTTACTAAGAGTAAATGCTATTTTGAATGCAGATGGAATAATTCATTCATGCTCATCTTTTTTTTCCCCCATCGAGTTAAATATAAAACGATTCTTCATCAATACGAAATTTATATTTCGGTTACTTAAAGAAAAAAAATTATTTACACAGCATAAAGCTTAATTTATATAATATATTATAGATGAGGCAATGAATTTTTAAGATTTGCTAAGTATTTACAAACACAACTATGCCGACATTTTGTAGATGCACCCTCTAATTTTTAACAGCAGAAAAATATCCAAGTCCAATATAGCTAAAAACATAATTGGATATGGTAAATGAAAATGTGCTTTTGCAGTATCATCTAGACCAAACTAAACTAGCAATTACACTGCCATGTTTGCAGCTTCACCTATCCCATTATCTCATTTTAACAAGTATTCTCAAGAAAAGTTAAAATAGTTAAAAGCATTTTGAAATGCTTTAATTCACTAGGTGGATTAATATGGGTTTCTTGTTTCAAGTCTTAAGCATAAATATTTTAAAATTTAAAACCTAAATTCGAAAATACAAATAACGTTTTAAAAAAATGCTTACTTTTAGGAATGGAATGCTCTGATGCTCGAGAACTACTAGCAGCAGAATTTATGGCAGGAGCAGAAGGTCTGGGACTAGCTTTTGACGATGGGCCAGCTTTGATAGTATGATTAACAGGAAGAGCAGTACCCATCTTTGCCTGCTTGCGAGCAACTTCACGAGGTGGTTTTGCAACAGTATTAACATACGCTAACTTCACTTGCCGAGCTAAAAAAAAAATGAATTAAAATTTTGAAAGACAATTCCATATTAAGGAAATAGAGATATTTCCTTTAATTTAACATGCGGCGAAAATCAATCAAACCCATTAAAAAAATAAGTACCTAGGAAAGGATACAATAAAACACAGTAACAAGGACTTTAAACCATGTTGAAGCATTCAAAGGAAAGTTACTGGATTGAGTAATATATTAATTTGCTCAATTGGGATAAATCACTGAAATATGGATCAACTTTTTTCATCATTAATAGTTCAAAATAGGTCTTTTGAATTATTGAAATTAAATGTTACACATTTATTCCACAATTATACTTCTCTCCTAAAAAAAATAACCAAGTGTTATTACTGAGGTTGAAGAAATTTTCCAGAAAAAAAGTAGCCTGGGAATTTACTCTGCCTTTCAAGTCTCAAGGAACAGTAGAGTTAGTAATATTGAGATAAGTACATATGCAGAGAAGCAATAATAATGCAAAGTAATATATAATGGAACAATTCCTTTCAAAAGTGCTCCAATCCAAAATTTTAGCAATCAATTTTAAAGAATTGTAAGAATGCAATTTTTGTAAAAAATTTTTACAGGATAATCTGAATGAAGTGCACTATTATAAATAGGAAAAAACAAAGGACCGATGAAATCTCAGATGATCCACTCTGAATAAATTTTCTTACTTCTTTTCTTTGTTCGAGATTTCAGGCATTCTCATTTTTGTATTAAAATTTTGTTTAAAAAAACTAATTTGAAAATACATTTAATAGCTTCCAAAAAAAATTTTTAACAGTTCCCTAGCAAAAGAAAAGGGTGGGGGAACAATTCAAATGTATTTTCTACTCTATTAAATGAATGATATTTGGCACTGTCAGTTGAAAAAAACATTTTTGTAAAAATCTTTTGAAACATATGAGAAATGATTTCAAATAAAGGATTTAATAAAACCTTGAGCATTCAACTCCTAAGATATGAATACAAAAAAAAAAATAATAATAAATGTCAATATATGGCTATGTTAAAACTTTATCACATCACTGCTATCATTCTGGATTATCTTTTAAATTCATGTTTTATTATGTGTTTCTTCAAAATAAATTAAGAGAAATTAATATTTCTCTATTTTGTAAATGCTGCTAAATATAAAATACATATCATTCTGTAGAAAAAAATAACATACCTGGACCAGATTTTGACATAGAAGCAGAAATATTTGCAGTTAAGCTTTTTAATTTCCTTTCACGTTCTTCAAACGCACGCTAAAAAGAAAGAGCAAATAAAGCAATAATTAGCTGTCATACATCAATAGCAATTTCAGCAAGATCAGAAAAGTTAGCATTTTAATTAGTTTATTGTTCCAATTTCTTGATGGTAAAATCTGTCAAAACTGTAAAGGCTGTGAAGTCATGAAATACTTGGTGGAGCCCAAAAATCTAAAAGGCAAAATATAAAGTAGACACAAAAAGATTCACCTACTATGTTTTTTAAAGATAAAAAAACCCAACATATCACACCACATTGAAGTTATAAGCAATAAATTAAAACAGAGAAAAATGAGAATTACAAATAAATTCTTTCAAAACAATATATACACATGTCACATCATAATCATTTACTAAAGATTTTTAAAAAATGAGGATGTAAAGCCTTAAAAAAATTTGAAGTGCAAACTTTTTTAAAGTCTATAATCAATATTATGATGAAAATTTCATGATTTAAACAGGAATTTTTAAAAAATTATTTTTGATACATACCAAATATAACTCACGCCAAGTTTCATTCTCTTGCAGATTTACAGTACGAAAATCCCTTTTACAGTGAGCTTCCCATAATTCATGTGTATCATCTAAAAGGTACTGTAATAAAATTTGACGCAAAAATGAGAAATATAATGAAGAAAATTATTGAATTCATACACATAAACTAAATCTTAATAGCACATACAAATTTAACAGGTTAAGGTCATGAATAGACTACATTAAATTTAAACAGATTGTAAAGGATAGATTAAGATTTTGATATAAATTTCTATACATTTTTTTACACAAATGTAAATAGTTTTGCTCAAAATGCCATGTAAATAATCAAAGTATTTACAGACACACAAGAAAAAATAATTCATAAATATTTTGAGGAAATTTTTAAGATTCATGATCATCATAAATTTAAGATCATTTCCGAATTTACTTCTAATACATTAAACACATATCAGCAGGAACAATTTAATGAAAAATCATACATGGAAACAGAATTTACCACAACAGCTGCTGCTTTAATTCTGATCTGATTACAGAATATAGTTTGATATGTTACTGAATAATCATTATAATAGAATTGTGCTTACAAAATAGAATTTGACATTGATGTTTTTTAAAAAAAGATTTGCAACAAAATTCATGATACAAGAATAAGAAATATGTACATAATTCTTATTAAAATGTGTTCAGAATGAAGTATTAAATCCTTATAACAGAGGAATTCTCCTGATTCTCTATTAGGAAATTTTAAGCAAATGCAATTCTATTATTTATGAAAACTTACTGGATTGTAATCTTCTATGTTATAAAGCTGTAGTGGGGTGCATCGTTCAAGAACTGGCTTTAGAAGGAAATAAGGCACTTCACCCAAGTATTCAATAGCTATTTAAAAAAAATGAAGTAAGAGTAATGTCATCAGTGTTAAAGAATTGAAACATACCAAAAATAATAGCTAGCAAAAAGAAAAACAGAAAGACGATTTCATATTTATTTCAGTTATAGAATTGATAGTTGCACAGCATTTATTGCAATCATTTTCCTACAATAAAAAAAAAACTAGATACTTTTTCAAGTGATTTTATACCATTATTCATACAAAAAGTTTCAAATACAAAGTATTAAAAGCATAATACAGGAGTAAATTTAAATGAAACAAAAACTCAATACCCATACAGAAATACAAAAATAAGTTTTAAAAGGAGCAAAATTATAACAGTAAAGAACTGAGATTGAGCTATATCCAAATAAAAACTAAGGATACTTTAAAATGATTTTCTATCTTAAGAAAGAAAAACTAAGACAAAATAGGAACTGCAATAATTTAAGACTTACAAAAAGTTTAAATTAATTTAATGTAGGAAGCTACTCATAAGATTAAATAATACTAATAATACGGGCAATATACAAATGATTCAATGTAGTTCAAAATGCTTCATCAAGAAATCAAGAGCTTCAAATTATAAGTTCATAAATAGATTCTATCAAGCACAATGGAAAACTTACCATCAATATTTTCAATCAGGATGCGAGTGCAGCATTCAAAGAGTGTTGGCATTTCTACAAAAAAAGTTTCAAAAATTTTAATAATTTTATCATTATTAAAAAGTCTTGTTCTTCACAAAATTTAATATTCGAAAAAATCCGCTTTAAAATCAGGCTTTTCCGCTTTTAAATACCATAAATCTATTAATTCATAATGTTGAAATTTCTTATTCACCTAAATTCGCTATTTAAAGGTTCACTAAATTTTTATGATATTCTCCATGGTTGACATAAGATTTATTCCTAAAGAAGCGTGAAGTTTACCAAATCAATCATCTTTATCACATAACATATTTATGTTATCGAAAATTATGTTCCCGTCAAGGGATAATTGTTTGTCAATAACTGTATCCAAAATAAATACATTTCATAAATGAAAGTACCAAATGAATCTCAAGTATTTTTCACTGAATCAAAAATAATTTGATAAACTCCAGATAATTTTACAGTTTAATAACTAACATTTAAATCAATGAATTATCAAGATAATTAACACTTAATCTAGCTAATCTGTTCAGTGCATATGACTAAAATGTTTTAAAACTACTTATGATAATTGACGATATAAAATCATTTTAGATACATATCTTGACTTTGTGTTATTTTTCTGAAAAAGAAGTTATATATATATATATTCTATATTTTTTTAAAAAAATTCTATTATTGTATCTTTTAGGTCAATATGACCTGGTATTATTTGCTCTTAATTGTACTTCTTGCCTTTCATTTTATGACAAATTCATTTAAAATGGAGAAAGACCAATTCTTATAAAATATATGCCTTCATAAAAAACCAATTTGTCGGGAAAATTTTTAGATAAACTTTCTTCATTTCTGGAATTTCGGGAGAGAAAGTTAGTTCAACAGAATTTTTTTAAAAAAAAATCTACATAAAACTGTTAAACATCATGAACAAGTTCTTTTCATGACTTTCCAACAATACATGACAATTGTGCCATCTAAACACAGAGTTAAAAGGGTTTTTTTTTTAATGTGATAGTAAAACTTCACTAGTTCTAAAGGCAGAGATTATGTTGGTTAAGAAGCTGGATCAAAACCAGAAAAGGAAATCAAAGGCATGAAAAAATTAAAGCTACAAGTGATAACTTCATTTCCACTTCAACAAAATACAATTATGCTTGTCACCAAGAGAAAAAGTAAGCTGGAACTTCCAGATCTAATTATAAAATTATACAAATTTTTACTTAATAGATTATACAAGTACTGTAATTTACATTGAAAAAAGAGCATTACTCTTATGAACACAATCAGCAGGCAAAAGACCATACACAAAGCCAAAAATTATATTAGACTTCAACACACAGTAAAGGAGCTATGGAAAATTTTGAACAATCTGCGAGTGTATGCAAATGAAGAGAAACTACGAAAGATACATATTGTAATAGTTGTTTCAGTAGTTTTGTTTGCAAAGCATTTTTCTTCCCCCCCTCTCTGGATATCATCAAATGCAAAATATATTATAAACAAATGACCAAAAGAACAGCGATTTTAGAAGAATTGGATTATCTAAAAAAATAAATAATTTTAAAATACCAGATAAGACAACATTCCCCAGAAATGACGAATAGTTTGAACTAGTCAATGTTATAGTTAATGACAAAAATATCCTTCATCAATTTTCCCTATTAATAACAACTGAAAATTAAATTTTGAACAAGAGCAAGAATTAATTAAATTTTGTTAAATTAGAAACATTTGTGTTTCTAGTTAAACCTAAAAAATAATAATAAATAAATAATATAGTTTTTCAAGAATTATAAAAACTTACCTCTAAGCTCTATGTCACATATTTTTGTTTAAATAACAAATATGAAGAATTTAAGAAATGCTTCTGTTTCACAATTTTTCAATTATACAGGCATGCACTATAAAAAATTCTGATTTGATAGGATATATTTGAATGCTATTCGAAAAAATTCTATATAAAATCTCTGAAATTCATATACATTTTGAAAGTGTGAATAACACGAATCCTATATTTCGGTTTGAGGTGCATCATCACAAACTTTCCCCTTTGCACAGTAAATGCAAACTGAACTGCAGCATTAACAAAATAATACAATCATGATATTATAAAACATGATTGTATTACCAATATATTTCAACAAAGAAATTTTTATTACCAGAAACATTGATAATGTTTAATATATTATACATTACCATATCACATAAATAAAAGAATAAAATTGATTATTTACAGTGTAAGGAAAAATGAATATGTTATAAAAGTGTCATTTTTAGTCTTAAAACATGGCAGAATATGAGGAATACACATTTATGCACCGCAAAACCAAGTTAAATAAATAATATTTATGGACAAAAGTTAAAATATATTTACTACTTTTGAAAATACCAACCTGTGTAAAACAAACTTTTCCTTCCAGAATAAACGCTAGTCCGTTCTTTTCTCGAAGATGTAAATTTAATAGCATCTTCATTGGTAAGAACTATAAAAGTAAAATAATGGACATAAATTTCTTATCTAAAATCACAGAAGGTAAACAATAAAAATGAAAACTATTAATATACAGACATTAAATATTTTGAAAGTTTTTTAAAGGTGATAATACATATGAAAAATAAGCATAAAAAGTCTCTTAAAATAAAGTTTTTGTAATAAATAAAAATTATTTTCATTAGTATTTAGTTCACCCATCCTTTCAACAATTAATTTAAACACAAGTCCATTTTGAGTGCAAATTGATACATTAAAAATAATTCTAAATAATAAAATTTAAATATAGCACAAAATAATAATGCTAAAATATTTCCAAAATATCTATATCGTTGACTTCTGAGATATAAACCTCTCAAATGCACAAAGTAAGATAATTACAAGAAATTAACAAATTGATTTTTAAAAAGGTTTACTAAATTACTGCATGGACTGCTCATATTTTCATTATTGTATTTTTTCAAAGAAAGTATACAAATAATTTAGTATTTTTAAAAAGTAATTTTAATTTTATACATCATCTAAATTTTAACTTAAGCTGGTTGCAAAACATATAGTATAAAAATGAAAAATATTATTTCATTTGTTTAATAATTTAAAAAAAAAACTTATTCAGCACAATAAAATTTATTAAAATACTTGCAATACTCAACTATAATTTTTTAAAGTAACACAAATTGAGGAATTAACTATCATGCAATGATTTGATCTACAGAATAGCATTCAAATATCTAGGTAAGTAATTAAATTAGCATTCGTAAATTCAACAGCTCTTAAAATACAAATTTGACTCATAATTTTTAACCCCTGATATCTATTACTGATGAATGATTGTTTTCCCAAAAGCACATAAAACAAAGTTGCCAAAATAAAGAAAATAATTTAAATAAAATTCAATAATTATTTCATATCATTGGGCTGCAAACAAAACTGAATGTTTATTCTTTCATTAAATTACATATAGCCAAAATAAAAATAATTAATATACTTATTTAAGTTGTAAGTGTGTAAATTTTGTAACTTTAAAGGGGGATTATCATGTTTTATTACATCTGAAATATCTTCCCATTATTCACTGATTCATGACTTTCATTTTCATAGATAAAGAAATTTACATTACAATAAATTGTACACATAAGTATAAAAAATATCCTTTTTTTTTACATTAAAAAATTTACCTTTCTTTTTACTTGGTAAACTGTCAAAATTCCTTTGAGGTAATGGTCTATAATTTGGCTGTGTTTGTGGTAAGGTAGATAAAATGTCAACTTCACTTATTTTAGGTAACTAAAATGAAAAATCTTCATTATTAGACAAATTTCTTTCAATGGCTTATAATTTATTATTTAAAAGCAATGTTTATGCATATAATATTTACATATAAGAATAAAGCAATAACAACTTTACAGAAATATACACTCTCATTTGAAAAATCTCCATTATGTATATCAAAACATATGAAATTGAGTTCATAGGAACGTTAAAAAAATTGCTTAAAAAGAACAATCATTAATACTCTTTTATTTTATAATTAAAAGCAGAAAAATGATGTAAGACATGGAAAATTCATTAAAACAGCAAATGAAAGATTATTCGCATTCCCAAACAAGTTCAAAATCAAATCAATCGACCATTTTTATTCTATAAAATCTACCCTTTTTAAAGGCTCTAGAATATAATTACATAAAAAAGGATTAGTACCTTTAACGCATATTTTATTGCTAAAAGTGAAAAACCATCTTTGATACTCCTAACATGAATTATCTGTGATTATGATTATTTGAAATTTAAACTCCATTAGCACATGTCCCAAATGAGGGCAGATGGCAACATCATTTTTAGCTTTGTCATCATTAGATACTGTTGTGGAATGAGATTATACTTTGGTCACCTCAATCTACCATGCTAATTAAAAATTAATGGATATACTTTTTTTTTAATTCCACCACATGTGAACTATATGAATCAATGACTTCATGAGCAAAACTTTTTTCATGAACTGTTATTCATTACTATTATTTTTGGAATAAACGTGAAATTTGGAGCAACAATGAGCTCATGCAAGAAATTAATGAAAGGATTTGTGCAGTCCTTAGATTCAAAATTACTTTCAATTTTTATGCTTTCTTCAGACTTCACCAAACCTTTTAAACAATGTTGCAAGAGAAAAGTTGGAATAGCCTAAGCTCTGTGCATGTTGAATGAAAAAAAATTATATTACTGAGATGCAAAAAATACACATAATGGGTATTGTTTCAGACTTTTTGTGTGTGTGATGTCAAGGAAGGAAAACAATTAATTCAAAGTACTGGAAATAGCACTAAGACCTGGATGTGACCTCCCAGAAAGCAAAAATCAATAAATAACAAACATATAAATGCACAACAATAAAACTTAGAAAAACACTGTCTGAAGAATTACGGTAAGAATATGAAATGCTAAAGAGTTTGAGGTAGTGCAGGCGATGGAATCTAGATCAACTGTTGATTCAGAGATGTTGTGTAGAATGCTTTGAAAATTCAGACAAGGGATGAAACATGTATGACAGGGCTTACTCAGTTTTGCTGAGGTCTTTATTCCTGTTAATGTTTGCACAAACACCAGATACACCTAAAAATTGTGCAGTAGTTCCTATGGTACATATTTGATCATCTTTCCTTTTGCCACTAAGCAACTATATAACGATTTACATGTTCTAAAATGCTATTAAACAATATCATTCTCTACAGGTTAACTCTTTTAATGAAGGGATGCTAAACCTTATAAAATGTTATGATAACCATTTGTTCCAAGAATTAATATTATGCTGTAGTTTAATGTGCATAATTAAAGCTTTATATTAATGAGTAATTGCCACTTCATGCAATAGAAGTAAATATCTCAGTTGTGTTCATATACATTTAATTTGAAGGGGAAAAAAAGGAATCACGAGGAGAAAGCCTTTGTTCCATATTAAATAATTAATTCACAAAAGCATTTAGATTTGTAACCTACAGATTCTATGTCGAATCTTCTAACTCTAATCTTGTTTTGACAATTTTATGTTGGCTGCAAATGGCAATATTTTGAATAAAAATATTAAAATAATAATGTTCAAAATGGAAAAATGTTTCTGAAAAGATATTTTTAAGCAAATAATAATAATTTATGATGTGGCAGTTACTATATTTGTTTGGTCGTGGTTTTAGTAGATAAGAATGTAGTTAAACTACATTGTCTCACAAAAGGAACCAAAATATATAAACATTATTTGGGGCATAATAACTGATAAGGCTGAAAAAGGTATTCATTGGCAAAAGAGTGTTTATTAAATGTTTTTTAAAACAAAAACAAATCAGATGCCTTTTCAATGGCATTGAAATGGGTATATTCAAACAATCTATTACAAAAAATGAAATCCTGGGTAACCAATAATATTTCTGACAAAGTATTAAAAATATGATGGATGAAAAAATTGCCATACCATTTTAAACATGTATTGGGGCAAATGATGAAGATATTGATAAATTGGTGGTTAGGTCTGATAAGATTTTGACATGCATTTACAAACTGAATGCAAACAACTAAAGTTAAGAATTTAAACACATCAACAAAGGCAATTACAATTCCTGACCTTCACAGGAATAATGGATTGAAGAGCTTCATTTCCATTACAAGTCAAATGGATGAAATTATAATACTGAAAGAAATAACAGATCATTATCTAGAAGATGAAGCAAAAGAAACTAAGGAAAAGCACAAGAAATACCTTACAGAAGTATTTAATAGAATTCAAATGCATGGTTCTATGCATTACTCTATTAAAATCAATGTTAAGAGTGAACAAATTAGAATTTGGGAAATACTTGATTACACCAAATGGATCAAAAACCTCTTCTATAAAAAGTACAAGACATTAAAAAAAATTATGAAATGCATGAATATTTTCAGGAAATGTTAAAAATTTTCCCAAAAATAATTTTTATAGATGATACTTGCAAGAAAAAGCTAATACCCAAGCTCACCTTAAACAATAGTTAAAAAGTACAAGAAAAAAAGATTGAAGAAAATTTTCATGGATAGAAGAAACATAGATGTGCTTTGAAGATAGCAAAGAAGAATTAACCAAAGCAACTTTACTGATCTTTCTTAATCCAGATCTATAATCAGTTTTATGCACAAATGCCTCTAATTTTGTAACTAGATTTGTTACATAGAAACATGAAGACAGATATTGGAAATCAATATCCTTTTATTCCAAAAAGTTATATGACACTCAAAGAGCTAATAGCATATATGACCTAGACTTTTAGGTATCTATCTTTCCTTCAAATAATTTAAACAAATCCTGGAAGAGCAAGAATTTATAATACTCACAGATTGCAAGCCAATTATATTTGCATTCAAACAGCAAAATGATAAGCCATCATCCAGACAATAAAGGTATTCCAATATATTTCTTAATATTCAACAGATGCAAGATGTATAATAGACAAAAAAAGATTATTACAGACCTGAAGTTTACAGTTAAATCTTATGGCAAAGTTATGGATATGAATCAAAGATTCCTGATGAAATATAATTCTGATCATATTTAAACTACAGGATAGGTATTTTCACTGAAAATAAATTAATGATGCAAAAAGTTAAGATTTTATTAACTCCTTTTAAGGTTCTAAATCAAGTTAAATATATGTGATGTATAAAAGTTAGTTGCATAAACAATTTCTAATTAATAAAGTATTAAAATGTTGATTGTTCAACTTAAAATTATAATATAAATGCTCTTCATGCATTCTAACATATAAATAGAATTCAGCATTTTATAAACTAAACAAATGTAAAGCCAATTCCAAATTTGTGATTATTCTCTGAACAAAGCTTTTAAATCCACTGATAAAAAATTAATATATAATTAAGAATTCTCTCCCAAACTAAAAACTCTACAGTGACTGCCATCTTATACTAAGAAGATATTTTTAAACTGAAATATATCATTTAAAATAGCACATTTATATCAGCAATTGCCTAACAGGCCTTTACAACATACATAGTAGAACTTTAAATATTAAAATTGGTTTTAGAAAAATGAAAAATATTTCAAAATTTCAGGAGAAAATGTATTAGTGTAATTTATAGCCTTAACATATTCATTCTTAAATAAAGAAGGTTATTTTCAACTATACATGGTGCATGCCTATTGCATGGTTCATCTAAAGCTCAAGTATGGTATAAAAGCTCATCATATAAAGGTATGGTATAAAGCAACTCACATCATCTAAAGCTCATGTATGGTATAAAACTTCAAGCTTAATTTGTAAGCTAAGGCTTTGGGGGGGGGGGGGGGGTCTCAAATTAAATTCGGCAGTATTTACAGTTTTTTGTAGTACATTATTCTGCTCTGTTCTTATCAGATTGCTAAATTAATTTCTTAAATTTAAAATAAAGTTTTTTTTCTTTGTAGGATGCCCTTTTTCTAAATTTCATTTCTTGTTTTTATCCATATATCTAAATTGACTCAATATTTAAAAAATTTAATACAGTTCCAACGAACTTTGCTGCATTCATATAAGGTACATTTACTGAAAAGCAGAGTAAAAAAAGAAAAAATGCAGAATATGAGAAGCAGACACTAAAAACTTAAAAACCAATTTCATTACTTACAGATTTTTGGGCTGAATCTGATAGCAAAGACGGAAGAGAATTTTTATCTGTCTCAGGATATTTTTCAATTGAAGATGTTGTTAAAAGTTTTGTAGATGATTTACTGACACTTTCTTTGGGTTTGGAGTTTTCAATTCCAACCTTTTTATTAGAATTCTCTTTCTGTTTTTCTTTCTTATCAGAAGTTTTAGAGCTCTTCTTTTTCTTGACTGGAACAATGTCACTAAAATTTAAGCAGTCTTCAAATCTTGCTTCTGAAGAAGTGAAAGATTCTGTTGGTTTAATCTTGAGGGCTTTTTTCATTTCAGAATTACTCTTTTTCTCACTGTCTTTGTTCTTTTTAGGCTTTTTTGATACAGATTTCTCGATCTCAGAATTTTTAGACACACTATTATGGGAGTGGGAATTATGAGATGGTTTAGTATTATTTTGGATCTCCAAGTTATGAGATTTCTTTTCTTTGTCCTTTTTCTTATGCGAACTATGACTTGATTGTTTCTCCAATCCATTTTTGTAATGACTAGAGTCTGAAAGAGGGAAACTAGAATTTGTTTTAAGTCGTTTTGCTTCAAAGGCATGGTTTTCATTATTTGAAGGCGATGTTTCAAATAATTTTCGTTTCCCAGAATATAATGAATTGGCAGCTGATGATGCTTCATCACTTTCATCTGTATTTGAATTCTTAAAAGTAGAATTTAATTCATGGTGATATGGCGCACAATCCGAATCATCAGTGTTATTTAACACATGATTATTATAATTTTTGGAGGAGTGTCCATTCACACTTGGATACTGTTTACTATTTGGATTAGAGGATTTTTTATCTCTAGAATTCTGTCTTTCATGAGATGTAGATTTCTTATGAGATTTCTCAGTTTCAACTCTTTCTTCTTTTCTTTCAGCTTTATTTGAGCTATGCTTTGAATGAGCAGCTTTGGAAGAATTATCAGGCGATTTCTGAGTTGAAGATACAACCTCACGCCAATTATGCAAAACAGATGTGGCTTTTACACCAACTTTACCAGATTTTTTAGCCAGACTTCGTACAACTTTCCCAATACCTGTATCCTATAAATAGTTAATATTAAAAAATTTAAAACTGGTAGATTTTAATAATATGTATTCAGAGCATTTTATAAGAAATAAATAATATTTTATAAGAAAAAACAAACTCTGAAATAGTAAAAATGTATAATAATGTAAACAAAAATTTATTTTAATTGCAATATCAATTTTAAGTGCTAACAAATTTCTTATTAAGGTTCTTATCATGCATCATATAAAAAATTTTATATTCTACAATTTATAGAAAAATAAACAGAAAACAAATGGAACCTTGGATCCAAAAAATTTTTCATTACATAATAATTTTCAATAATTCATGAACCCATTGTCTTTATGCAAGATTTTCAAAGTTATCTCCCCCCTTCTTCATACATATTGATAATAAAGCTATTGTTTCTCCATGATTTTGCCAGATAATAAAAAATAATAGATTATGTAAATATAATTAGATTGACAGAACCAATTCAACCATTACTTCAGAGAAAACTAAAAACACACTGTAATCTAAAGCTATAATAATGCACAATTAAAAATTTATAGCATAATTTTAAACTCCTTTGGATGAAGTGATTAAGGCTTGATGAGCCCTCTTATTCTTCAAACATCCATATTTTAGATCATTTTTCATGATAGAAGATATGAAATAAAATGTATAATCCTAACACAAACCAAGGTCTTTCAATAAAGAGAGTTGAAATATTAATCTATATCTTACCTGTCACAAGGAAAAGATTTTAATAATAGGATAATTCAGCATGATAATAATCAATCTCAAATACAGGAAATGTTTTTTTTTTAATTAGAATAAACTATAACCATTTAAAGCAGAACCATGAATAAATTGAATAGATCAGATGTTCTAAGTTTCATTAGTTTAATATCCAATGCATGATGAAAGACTTTACAACTAGGAAAACTGAGTGATAACTAAGAATCAGCAATCAATACAAACATTAATATGTATAACTTGAGTGTCTGAGACATTAAATATTTTAGGTATTTGCAAGCTCTCTTACCTTCATTTCCATAATGAATTTTAGTAAAATTTTAATTGCTTAAGATACCATATTATGTGTTAAAAACTGTATATGAAATGTTTTTTAATATATATATTTTTAATTTTCTTTATGTACTAGAATTTATATATCTAAAATATTTTAAATATTTAATGGAATGGTAGAATTGGAATTAGGGAAAAGATGAAAAACAAGGGAAGAAAAATATAAAATAATAAATATATTCATCATAAGTAAAAATATAACTACTCAGAACATTTAAAATAATTTTAAAATGTAATGGCATGCAAGTCCAATTTTTTAAGTACACATTTATGATCTTTTCAAATTGTCCTAAAGAAATTCAGCTTCAGGAGATTTTCAACATACTTAATTCACTTGCACTTACAGATACTCAATTCTTATTTAAAGCCTTTATTGCCTTATAATATCATACTATTTTAACAGATTATATTTCTTTCCATGTAGAATTTTGGTATGCCACAGATTTTCCTAAACACTGTCATGAATACTAACACAAAATTCAGGAAAATTTTAAAAATATGTAATATAGATAATGTTTTTGGAAGAAAGAAAAATTTTTACCTGCAAAAGCTCCACAGAGACAGGAACTTTAGACAATTTATGAATAACATTCAGTATCTGCAAATCAGGAAATAAATTTATTAAAATATTTTAAACTAACAAAATAAGTTTTTTTAAATAAATTTATTTAGTGAGTTCAAAAAAATATATATTTCATATCTGGCTTTGAAGACCTGATATTTGAAAATCAAAACAAGATTTTAATTTTCAATAAGGCACTAATAATAAAATTGTCTGATCAAAGCACCAAATCTAATATGTCAAGTTCCACTTAATAAAGTATGTCTGATCACTTACATTGACTTTAAGATGACAGGAACTTATACATACATAATGCTAATTAATAATATTTGAAGGAGTTATGATACTGAGACAGCCTATACAATAAAATGGGGTTACCATATTCTTTGTACATCAAAAGCAAAAAAAAAAAAAAAAAAAAAAAAAAATCTAGTATATAATTTTTAAAATTTTAATGTCAAGTAATTACTTATAGGTAAAAAAAAAAGACATCTTATTTAAATCAAGAGATGTTAAAAATAGGGCTGTTTGGTCTGGTCATGGTGAACATAATATATTATAGAAATATAAATCTTACTGAAAGCAAACAATAATTCAAAAATTAAGGGTTCAATAATTTATTATTGCATATCTGTACTGAAATAGTTTATTTTCCCTTACAATCATAATGAGATGAAAAATAATTACTATTATAAAGAAAGAAAAACTCGCATATCCTCTTCTTTAGCAAATTAACAGAGTTAACAACGAGTAAGAAATAATGGGAAGAACTGATTTTTTTTAAAAAAGCAGTGGGTCTGATTCTCTCCAGAGCTTCCTTGCACTTTTTAATGAAGTGATTATCCCCACTCCACCACCACAAAGAATTGTGGATCTTGAGTAAGTTAGTTACAAAATATTAATCTGGGATAAATTTAACATTTTTATTGGATCCATTGAGCAATTATTGGTGAGATTTTTTATCATTAATCTAGCACACAGTAGCCTCCAAAAACCAAAAGTGTTTTCAATATATTTTTTTTCTTGACTAATAGATAAAAATTTCACAGAAAACTACAGTTGAAATTCTAAAATTACATACTGAATTTGACATATTTAAGTCATTGGATTTTTGACAAATCACACTTATATGTTTCCAAAAGTACAGACCAGCAGACAGTCAATCTATAGTTGGATTTTTGTTGAATATTTGATGGTTCTCTACAGTATAGATGATGAATATGTAAATCAAATATTATCCATCTAGCTCTCTTCATTTTGCAGTTATTGTGTTAACTTAAATTTGAACAGATTTCCTTTAAATAGATTAATTTAAAATCTGATAGAAAAAAATGTATGTGTAGACCACATAATTAAATTTCATCAGTCTATTTCAAAATATTTTTGAGTTATCTTTGTCACAGACAGGCAAAAGTAATACCAAAAATGTGCTTTTTGAATTCAGGGAAGTCTAAAACAAGGAAATTTGTCAAATATCAAGTTCAAATTGATAGGCAAATACAATATTTATCCTACACTTCGTATATGAGATAGTAACATGTTTTTATTCTTTTTAATGAAAATTTTTATTATTTTTAATGAAAACTTTTTGCCCACAAATCAACTTTCAGACAAAGGGGGATTTTAAATTCAAATATGGACTATTCAAAGCCAGAATGCGATGAACTTTTGAAACATAGCATCAATAAATGAGTTTTCCATCATCGAGTCTCATTCGAAAGGAATTCAAAATATTTTCTTGCAAGATGACCGACAAATTATAAACCAAATTTATATTAAAAAAAAGTTGCAATTTTAATGTCGCCCATATGATTCATCAGGAATTTTTCTTAACAAATCCATTAATAAAATAGGTTAAATTACAGAATAAGGCAGAAACGCCAAACTAATATTTTAAAGGCGATAAATGGATAAATATGGTAACCTAACAATATTCCTTAGTTGGAATTTGAAGTTTGTACTGTTTGGCACGATTTGGCAGAGATTGGCAAAAAATCTGTACCGCGTTCTTACCTAGTATACCTAATGAAGTAAATTAGATTCTGATTATATATATATATATATATATATATATATATATATATATATATATAATTTTCCAAAAGCTAATAAAATGGGTAAAAGTGAAGTTTAATGTGTCCTTCTTGCGTCAAGGATGCAGTCGCCAATAAAGATGGCGGACAAAGTAAGCAAACACACGAACGACTTAAAGGAGCGGCGCATCTTGCACGCCCCAAATGATATTACCCAATCAGCATTTAGAGCCAAACTACCATTTGTTGGCTCATTTAAAAATTTGAAAATTTTCTTTGCATGTTGCGGAAGCTATCCAAAACAATGATTCCTTAAAATGGATTTTTTTTTTCTGAAAAACGGATTTCCCGTAAGTTCGTTTTAAACAGACATTTAAAAAAAATTTCATGTGCACGTTAAAGAATGTTGCAAAGAAAAAAGTTATTTTTTCCTTTCAGCAATTGCAACGCTCAAGGTTCAGGCGATTCGAACGCACTTGACTGAAAATCATAAACTGAAATTTCACGAACAGGAAATTTTTTTAAAAACAATATTGATGAGTTTAATAAATGGAAAGAATATTTAGTATTACTTTAACATTGTGTTTTTTAAAAATTCTTACTTCATAACTGTCATATATATTATTTTTGAATTCTGAAAAACAATTGAAGTTATTAAAGCGAAAACGGCACATTTGATTTTAATTTCTTTTCAATAGTATTGTTTTCTTAAATTTAAATTTAACTTTTATTTCTATAAATAATTATTACTTTAAATTAATTTTAATGCTTGTTTTCCCAACTCAACTTTAAACTAACATGTTAAAGATTTAAGTACCAGATTTATTTTCTGGAGACTTTTTACGAACTCTTAAAAATGTCACGAACGTTGATAATATCACAAAATAAATGTTTAAAGTAGCATGTATTTGTAATAATTTTTCCCTTGATTGCCTATTTTAGGAAAATAAACAAAAACATCAATTGTTTCATTCACAAGTTTATGAAAATTATGCATTCTGTATTTTAAAAGCTAAAATCAAAAACGGTAAAACAAGATCAAACTAAGCAGAAAGAAGGCTATGGTTTTAGCTGTGACTAATATATATATATTTTCTTTTTTATATCAATCACAATTTTTGGGAAACCGAATGTATAATTTGTTTTAATAGAGAAGTATGCAGAGCTGTTTAATTCAAAAACCTAATACACACAAAAAAAGAAAACTACTTTATACAGTTCAAAGTCCTTCAAAATACTGGACAAAATTTATATTATATATGATCCTTAATGTTCATTAAATGTACTACGAATACAAAAAAGTAGTAGTATATCAAAAGCGCTGACACACACATAAAAGAAAAAAGGTGGAGTACATCGATTTAGTTTGTCAATGGCTCCTATATTGTTTTTAATTTCAAAGGTTTCCGGTAGATGGCGATACAGTTATTAAATGGGAGAATAGATGATAAACTTTTCTAAAAACTTCAGCTGAAACTTCTAGTTTTTCACCACAGTGCATTACAACTGCATCAAGACGCGCCATGTTTATTATGAACATAATTATTACATTAAAATGCATTTCAAAGTGCCATAGAGTTTTAAAAAATGCACACAACATAGGTATATGGAAGAATTATTCAAAATATCGTGCAATAAAATGTATTTTTATCATTAATTTTTCATCTTCCAACATAATTCGGAAATCAAATCAAAATGAGCACTTTTGATTAGACATTGAAGAACGAACTAGAGAATAAATTTGAATTCTTAAAATTGGCCCTACCAACTATTGCTTCTACGATTAAATAAACTAACTTAAATAATTCTACGACTTTATCATTCGAAATAAAAAGTAAGTAGATTAGTAAATATCACAAGTATTCTATTCATTGAATATCACTGGACGAAATGGAAAAAACAGATATACATACATTAGGATGTATCACGTACTTTTGTTAAAATTCAAAATTTGAATTCGGTAAAAAAAAAAAAAAAAATGTCACTATGGCCACACGTTTAGCAAAAGACAAAAAGTTATTTAGGTTAAGTTAGTTATTTAGGTCTTCCAGTATGGGTCAAATGTCAAATATAAAGATGTAAAGTTTAGCACAATAATACTCATCGTAAAAAAATTATGTGTGTCATGAAAAATTCAGAACAAACTTCTTGTAACCATACGAATAAAAATTATTTCAAATTTGAAATATGTTCATTGAATTCCGAGTCATTGAAATTGCAAATATAATGTTCCGTTTCAAAGGGTGGGAAGCTTTTTTTTTTTTTTTTTTTTTTTTTTTTTTGTCTAGCTATCTAGATTTAAGAACAAATCTCACTATTTTAAATCTAACCGTACTTAGATGGATGCTTCTGCTCACAATTTTATAGATTTTTTCTAGTCCAGAGTTGCCAACATATCTGCTGTTTGAATTTTCCTGACATTTCCAGATTTTTTTAAAAAATATCAGTCATTTTTCAGATATTTCTATAATATCCAGAACTCTGTCGTTTTATTTTAATTTTCTTTAATTATTGCGCAATATGTTCTAAGCTTGAATTGAAAAATTGTTCAACTCTTTTTTAACTAAAATGAATATAAATAAAATTTAATTCTCAGAAATAAAATGTTATGAAAAATTTTCACTTACTGAATTTTAGATAAGCTTTAATTTTGTAAAACTCGTAATTTGATTAATACATTTGCAAAAAAAAAAGGAGAAGATACATATCCATTTAGACCGACTTTTAGCCA
>JAOUZG010047082.1:0-11664 GCA_026289955.1 Argiope argentata
TAAACATTCTTTTTAAAAATGAATTCTTAATTATGTCTGAAATTTGTAGTTTGTTTGGATATGAGGAAACAAAATGCGTTCCAAAATGTTGTGAGTCTCACGGGACGCTAGAAGAACCGTGCTTTTCCCGATTCCCGAAACAATTCATTTTCTTCTACCTCCTTTGGAAATTTTCTTTCTTAGTGAGTTTTAGAGACATTTCCCATTTAACCAGCCAGGGACACCTTCGAATTGGCAGAGAGAATAAAGTTTAGTAGAGGTAAAGAAAGTATATATAACATAAAGAAGGACTAATATAATAGTATATAAAACTAGATATTGATGAAGCATTAATCACATGATTAGATGAAGGATAAATATTTATGTATTATGTCAATGAATTGTTTATTATGCATATAGTTTAAATTACCAGATTATTTGTTGGTGTCAAAAGAGCTCTATTATTTAGTAAAGAAATATTTTTATTGGTTTTACCAATTCAGTCGCTTTCAGGGGGGGGAGGGCATGTCAGAATGAGAAGATTCCGAAATGGTGATTGATTCCCGCCCTTCAAATGAGTACAAAAATGATGGGAATCGGCTGTCTTCTAATGATAATGGATCCAGTTTCCTACGAGAATGGTTGTACCGTTACCGGTGATAGTTCTTAGGACTCACCCTTAGTTCTCTGTCATTCAGATTAAATTTATATACCTTATGAAAAGTCGGGGTTGGTGTAGTCTTGTGCCAGTCGAAGGATTTTTCTACTCCGCATTGAAGATAAAGAGATAAAAGTTCATGAACAGATTAACGAGTAAGAATAGAGCTTTATTGTTTTTAATAGGATATAATTTAATATTTTTGTTTTCATTTGTAATTTACTTATAAACAAAATTACTTTCATACATTTTTTTTATTTAAATGTCTATGTTTTGTAATTGCATTTGTGAAATAAATTGATGATTTTTTTTATAAATAAAATATTATTGGTGGGAATGAAATAATACTAATAACAAATAATTTTAAACAATTAGTTGAAATAGTATGTAGAACAACCTCATAGAAGCATAACTAACAAATAAATATTTCTGACTGCAGGAAATAAAAATGAGGCTTTTCAGTGCATTTAGGCATATTTAATAATAATGAAGTAAAATCGGACATGTTCATAATTTTTTTAGAATATTTATTTTAATTCAATATCTTAGACCTCTCCGAAATGCCACTGCTTAATTTAATACAGCGGCATATGAAACGTCAGCAATATGATAGAATTGTTTCTATAAATCTGCCTTATTTAATGTTTCTAAACAATTTCCATTTTCTTTTTATTTAAAGAGAAAAGTCTTTCATGATTCTCTCTATCAACAATTAATTTATATAAATAAATTGTTTCTTTCTCTCACACTTTTTATTAAATGTTTTTAAAATTAAATTATTATAATAAAATCAGTAGTTAGATAGTTAATCACAATTTAATTAGATAATTATATCGGCATTATTTCATTTGAAAGAGTGAAAAAATTTAATTTTACCTTGTGAGGTAGATTTTTCAATCATATGCTTCACAACCAGTTTTTGAACCATGTTTGAATTTCCTTGAAAGAAAAATGAATCGCATTTTTAATACAGAAATGATCATTTTTCAATTAAAATTTTTATTAAATGCGTAGTGATTTTTTTTTTACATAAATAGGAAAATAATTTTACAAATTTGTAAAATTGCTTCCTTGCGCAGTTACTTTTCTTATAAGAAACAAAGTTTTACAGACAGCTATAATGGATGTTGATTGGATACAAACCTTTTTACCTCGGCAAAACATTTTTTTCTCCATTTGGAAACTTGACGACGATTATGTTCAGAATATTCAAGAATTTTGTTAATTGAACCATCAGCATTCGAGTTCCTTCTTTTGTTTTAGAACATTCGATGCCGTTATTAGAGTTATTAAAAAATTGAACAACTGATTTGAGATCAAGGGAGTACTTGAGTGAATTTTCTCTTAGAAGTTTCAGATTCAATAAGATTTTTCTAGGCGCATCATGCGGCTGCCTTTAATATCTTTTGATTATTTTTTGTTGTTTAATTTTACAAGTACTGCTTCTGTACACTTTGTTAGTGTTTAGGTATCAGTCATTATTTTTCCGTGGCAAAAAAAAGCGTCTTTATCTGTTATTATCTATACTTAAAAGACAGATTTTAAAGCTTTTTAAAAATACATACATTATTAAAATTATCTGAAATACATTATATATAGTTTTGATAAATGAAAATTTTTTTTATCTTTTGTTACCAATATTCTTATATCTTGTGCTATGTTTCTTAGAGCCCAAATTGGATATTCAAATTAATAGATTTATTTAATTTTCAGCTTAAGGAAGTAAAAAATAATTTATATTGATTAGAAATATTATAAATTGATATTTGATAAGTTTGTATAATAGAATTAACCCAAACATTTAGAATGCCTCTGGGAAGGTCAATAATACAATTCGTGAATAAAAACCTGCATTAAAATGTAAATGATATGACGTTTTTAAAGCTTGCCTTTTATTCTTGAAATAGCAGATAATAATCTTTTAACAAAACTATTTAATTTCAACTGTTTTTTAAGTGCATCAGTTTCACCTCTAAATTAATAAATTAGGAAATTCTTTATTTTCTTTTAATGCTTCAGATACTTCCTTTATGATAAAATTTAAAATTTTAATTGGATTTTTCTATTTTTTGATGCCAAACCAGCATCTTGCATTTCCATGGAAGTGTTATTTTTTTGATAAATAATATCTCAATATTTCATTGTTGGATGAGTATAGAGTATTAAGTCAGAACTTTGATCTTCTGCTAAATTAGTCGATAATTAAGAATAAATATTCTAAAAAGTACTATCTACTACGGCATAAATACTATCTACCACGGCATAATGAAAAATATTTTTATCTTTTGTTACCAATATTCTTATATCTTGTGCCATGTTTCTTAGAGCCCAAATTGGATATTCAAATGAATAGATTTATTTAATTTTCAGCTTAAGGAAGTAAAAAAATAATTTATATTGATTAGAAATATGCGTAATTTGTGCAAATTTTTTAAAAATCATAACAAAAGAATTAATGCCTAGGAAAAATATCTGTTTGCGTGAATGGAACCTTGGATCGATTTTTTTTCCTTCGATAAAATGATTTCAAACTCAACCGAAAGAGGGCGCTGACACATCAAACATGTTGGAAATATATTCAAGCTATCCTTATCAAATCGAACATTGGTGGTTAAATAAATAAATAAACGGTGAATATATAGCGATTGCATTATATCAATATCACAATGTATTTATATCACACTGAAGATTTAAAAAACCCAGTTTGTATTTGATGATTATTAAATCAAATTCAGGTTTTTAATTTCGTCAATATTTGTTCCTCTTGAAGTATGAATAATTAAGATTACTGATATATAAAACTATTTTTTGCTACTTTTAATATTTGAAGAATGTAGAAATCTTCAGGAAGAAGAAAGTTGTATCTATTTCACTAACAAATATTGCTTAATGTTAGTTCTATGAGATACAATCTAATTAAAATCATTTGAGGAATAAGTAAGGTCTATAAGATCAATTTCAGACATTTTCGAAACAGTCTACTATCTTTATTGTGTCTGGAATAGCCAGAGAAGAAATAAACAGAACTTTGAGTAATCTTTCACTTTTATCAAACTACTTTCATTAGTAACATTTGAGAATCCCTGAAAGAGTACTAAGCTTAAATTTGTTCTTAGTCAGTGATAACTAAGAAGAATATAAAGGGATAGTAAGAAGAATATTATAAAGACGATTGAGTACAATTTTGAATGTTTTGTACTCCTCATTTTATCTCTAGTCTTTGCTATGGAAACAGTCTATCCTTTATTTATAAATAACATTCATTGGGAAACTCAATTTCTTCGTGAAGTCATAAAAGTTGTAATTACATGAACAAAGACGCTCAGACATATTTAATCACTTGCGGAAGCAGAGATGCGCTTGCCAAAACAAACCAAACTTCGCAGGAAATTCACACAAAATATTGGTATTTAATAGAAAAATGAAAAAAAGATTTATGTCTTCTGTTTCTGTTGTTGTTACTAATGGTATTTGCCATGGACAAGATCTCTGATGCAGTCAGCGATTTTAATCCGAGGGTGGTCTCTTGTTTCAAGTAGCGCCAACTAGGGCCAAGAGTACGTCTTAGCTACACACTTATTACAGTCGCTTGCACAGCCCCTTTATACAGCGGGAACATTCATACACATCACAGATAGTACATCGAAAGAACAACCACGCCCTAATGAGTTAACCAACCACTGTTCGTGATCATCAATAAATACCATCTTTTAAAGAATTTATATTACTCGGAATGCCTAAACCAGAAATAGTTAATGACAATAAATAAACAGTCAGTATTCTAAATAAATTAATTTTCGACTTAAAACTGTGCTTCTATTAGAAATCTGAATCGACAGATGAGCATCATTTTTATTTCCGAGATAATTGTCTACTTTCATGTATAGATTTGAGGACAAAAGCATCTCAGAATATGTGGCATGTCTTTCTATAGGACGTGGTTAAGTAATTTCTCAAGGAAAACAGCCATATTTTTATCAAAAGTTTTTCCATTTGTCATTTCGTTTGTAAGAAGAAAGCTATTTTCCTAAATGCTTATGTATAATCATAAACTTTACTACAGCAAAATGTATTGAAGCATTCATTCCCTCAATAATGTTGAAAGCCAAGTCTCTATGAACTTAGACCAGTGAATTTCGATTTATTTACATTTCACAGAGTTAGTTAAAAAAGTTTTTGTGCATTTCTACTTCCCAAACATTTTAGATAAATATGTATTTCGGCCAAAATCGATTTTGCTGATGCTTCTCGTTTTAAATCCCATGCAACTATACGTTATTTAGTAATGTCAATATTTGTCAGAGTATGATTATAGCTACATCTTTTTTCTTGATGAATGAAATCTACAATAATTAGTTTTTATCGTGATTATATATAATTATACTTGGGGTGAATCTGACAAGGATTTTTGTGAGCCCGATTGATCGGTAGGCTCAATATTGTACACTATTACCTCCTGCAACAACATTTACAACGGTACAAAATTTAGAATCGTTTAAATTCAACGGCACTAAATTTCTTTTGTGATTTTTAAATATATATGAGTTCCAGTTTCAACATAGAACTTTTAGATTGTAAGATGGTTCATAAACATGTATGAGTCCAATAAGTATTACAAAATTAGATACAATATGTTTTTTTAAAATTACGTTGAAAAATCAGCAGTAATTTTTTAAAAAATGTCTCGTGCCAAATCTATAGAATACTTTGTGAAATTTAAGTATTTAGAGTTTTTTAAGAAGGTATTTTAAGGAGAGTTTAAAATTGTTTCTTTATTTTACTTGAACACTTTTTCTTTTCTGAAAAAATACGGAAATAATCAAAAGCAGTTAAAATGTGTTCTTAAATTCGTTTAGAGGATAGATTGGAATGCTGAGTCACTGAAAGTTGGTTTGTTACAACTCGGCATGAATTAGAAGTTAAAAGTCTTGAGTGGTGACATTAAGATGATGATATACTATTTAAAAAATAAAATAGGGTGTGGACAATGATTGCACAAAAACTAAGCTGCCATTGATCAATGTGAGGTGGTCTAGAATAGGCCTCCTTCTTTTTCTAAAAAAATCTGTCAGAGTATATCCAAACTTTTAATGGCAAAGAACATAGGTAACATTGCTATAGTAAATGTATATAAATGTTTTAGAGGAGGAAACTTTTGTAGTACAAGGTACTCTTATTATTTGATACATAAAAATAAAAACGCATATTCTCTTAATGAAAAGCTTAGGCAGGTACCAAATATATTGGAAAATCAACCGTATATTAATTTAAAAAATGATAATGTGATCTTTTAAAAAATATAGTTTAACCCTTTTAGTCTTCTAACACAATTTTCTAAATCATAAACGGGATTTCCTTGGATTTATAAGGTGTCTCTTCTATTTTTTTCGGCATTTTTTTACAATTTTCTATTACATATTTCATAGCAATAGGTAAATAAAGTAAAGTAACATAAATGTGTTTCTGAAAATAAAATAAAAGGGATAAAGTAAATAAATTTAAAAAAATGGTTTACGAATTTGAATATTATAAAGAATGAGTTATTTAAAACATCATTTGGGAGATTAAAACTTATTTAAATTTATTTTTGGAAAGCTGAAAAAAATGTGCGGCATGTTTCAATATCTTTATACGCAAACCTTAACATTTATGCAATTAAATAATCATAACTGTTTTTAAAAAAAGGATTGCTTCGTTTGAATTTTTTTCATAGACATACCATTGAATCTTAATTGCCTGCTTGAATTATATTGTCGAATCTTTAAAACATAATTGTAAAAGATTAATTACAAAAAAATATTTCAAATCTTTTTTAAAATTCATCATAGGAGAATAGAAAAGAATCTGTTTTTTTCCTTATTTAAACACATCAGACAATACTCGCTTAAAAAATTGTTAATTACAGTAATTTCTTATTTCTAAATCATAGGAATCGTAGTAACAGTAGTGATTTATTATTTACAAAATAAATTAATTGTTCCTTTTTTAAACAATTCTTCAAAACATAATTGTTAGCAAATATGTTCAAATAAGAGAATCCTGAAACTCTTTCTTTATCTCGCTAGAACTGAAATATTAAGGCATTTTTTTCTGCTGTTAATATTAACGATGGAAGTATAAAATGCTGCATCTGATGTAAATTGAATAAAATTAAAAGGATAGAGATAGATTATGTTGTAGAGTGAGAAAGAAATTTTCAAAAATGGGAAAAAAATATTAATAATCTTTCAAAGAAAGCTAAGCAATATTTTATTTTGTTTATTACTTTTGTTGTTGTTACTAATGGAATTTGCCCAGAACAAGCGTTCTGACGGCAGTCAGCAATTTTAAGCCGAAATAAGCGTCTCTTGTTTTTGAAGTAGCGTCAATTAGCGCCAAGGGTGCGTTTTAGATACTAACATCACATTCGCTTGCACAGCCTCTTTTTACAGGGGGGCACATTCATATACCTCACCTCTGGACTTGAACCCAGGATGCTCATATCGCAAGAAGACACGTTACCTCTGTACCAGGACACCTGCGTTTATTATTTTATTATTTGTATTATTCTTTTAAATAAATAGCGTCAAAAATTTAAATGAACGGAAATGTACAAGACGAAGAAGCATTATAAGTGCTTAAAAAAATCTTTAGTCCATTTTGAATAAACATTTTGTTATTTAAGAAGGAATTTTTAAACGTTGTTTTGCAAGTATGCAAATCTGTTTCGCTGCTAGACAATAGCTTTGACACTTAAAATATTAGTGATAGCTTAATTTCAACATGGGACAAATGTTCATGTAGGGCGTAGACAACGTAAGTTGTGAATTTTCATTTGAACCAGCAAAATTTCACATATGAAGGAATTATTAGAGTATCTGTGACATCTTGGCCTTCTAAATAATTTGATCTCTCTTGTTATGTTTTCTGAACTCAACTTCCTAATCAATACAATATTGTAGAATATTATTTAGCGCAATAACATTTGCATCATTACAACATTGTAGAATTCCCCTTTTTAAATACATATGAAATTCGCTTTCATTACAAAAACGCCCAGCAAAGCTCATAAACATTTATCTGTACAATAAACATTCCGTTGTTAAAAATAAGAGTAACCATATTTGTTTTAGAAACTATGCAAAATCATTAACTCTAAAATTAATATATATATATACTTACATCGTGCAAAATTTATTAACACTTATTAAATACTGCAATTTAAGTATACAATACATTTTAAAGAGGCGAAATAATATTTTTAGGCAAACTTAAAATTTTCCTTTATTGTACATTTACATTTTTCTTTTAAGTAAAAACATCAGAAATAATCAACAATAGTAAAAATACTTTTCTAAAATCGTTTAGATGACTGATTGGGATTTAGAGTCCTCAAGTTTTTTTTTTTTTGATAGCAGAATTTTAATATCGGTGAAATACTCATGAGAAATGGGGCGTACGCTATGTGATATGTAAATTTACAATATCTTTCGGAAAAGTATTTTTCGAATGAAATGTTATTTTGAAACAGTTTGGCTTACTAAATGATTTATTCTCTCTTAATATGAGTTCTGGAATATTCTGGACATGAAAACTCGTAAAAAGAACAGATTTATCACAAATTCCTCTGATTGTCTGATAAGTTTTAAAAATTTTCTGTAATAATCTTTACATATAATATTTTTTCATATGATAAATGCCAAAACGCATCTTTGAAAATGAATCTTTAAATTTCGTATAATGTGGACTGAAAGCATACTCCTCAGCTCTTTGCGTTCGTGAAGGTTAATTAGAACAATTTATGCATTTCTACTCGGAACATTACACTACATTTGAAAGTTTGATAATTACCGCAATTTTCTTATGTTTAACTCATTCGTTTCATAGGAACGATAGTGTTTTGATATTTTCAAAATATGCTTTTGTATTTAATAATTTAAAAGCATAGTGAATATCTCTCGCCATTTCAACGAGCGCATTCTGGGCGCAGACGAAATTATGATAAAGTTGAGTTAATTATAGTTATCAGGGTTTCCGTGTGTTTGTGGAAATTGAGCCAGACGACATTTGTTATGCGTCCAGAACTGATTCACATCCAAAATGTGGGTTGTTCCGCATGTATATTTAACGCGAGGCTTGTCTGTTTCCGTTCAACGAAAATAGTGTGAGTATTGCAGAATAAACATGTCACGCTTTGCAAGTGCTCTAGGTAGACCTTTCTAGGTTTAGTAGGGCAAATAAAATCGCAAAGAATTGTTGTGAAACTCTGTGCAGCAAATTTAGTGTAAAAGAGTTGAAGTGCAACTCCTGTTAAATAGTTAGTTTTAATATTTCAAAAGTATAAATAACATTGATTATCATAAATATAATTAACGATTTTATAAGATTATAATTAGATATTAACCTAAAATGTGATAAAATTATATATATTGAAAAATAGTTGAATGCTAACATGAAAGTGTAATCATAAACACCATTTGGAAGATTTGGAATATAAATGCTGAAAATAAAGAATATATTTAATTTGGTTTATTACACACTGTACATGCTATTACTCTCAACAAGCGTTTCTTTTTTCTTTGAAAAGGCTAATTAGAAATGTTTCAACAAGATGATAGAATTATAAATGTTTTAAAAGCTACTTGATTGTTGTCATGAATGGCCAATCAAAAAGACCAACTGAAATATTTGGAATATAAAAGCTGAAAATAAAGAATATATTTTAGTTTATTACACAGTGTGCACGCTATTACTCTCAGAAAGCATTTCTTTTTTCTTTGAAAAGGCTAATTAGAAATGATTCAACAATATGATAAAATTATAAATCTTTTAAAAACTACTTGAAGGCTAACATGAAAGAACAATCAAAGAGACCAACAGAAAAATTTGGAATATAAAATTTGAAAATAAAGAATATATTTAATTTAGTTTATTACACAGTGTACAAGCGACTACTCTCAATAAGCGTTTCTTTTTTCTTTGAAAAAGATAATTAGAAATGATTCAACAATAAGATAAAATTATAAATGTTTTAAAAACTACTTGAATGTTATGATGAATGGGCAACCAGAAAGACCGACTAAAAGATTTGGAATATAAATGCTGAAAATAAAGAATATATATAATTTAGTTTATTACACAGTGTGCATGCTATTACTCTCAATAAGCGTTTCTTTTTCTTTGAAAACGATCATCATAAAATATCCTGAAATATATTTTAATTAAAACTTTCTTTAAAACAACTAATTGAATGTTGAGATGAACGTGCATTAAGAAAGATAGTCTGGAAATCTAACTGTTTTTATTAAAACTTAATGTCCATCTAATATCGCTTCTTTTAATATATGTTTATCGTATTGTTTTTATTTATGATCCTTTTATTAAAATATTTCCATGTAAAGGTTCAACCAATATCTTTTTACCTAATCGTAGTCATTAAAATATTTTTATTATGTGAGTACATGGTGTTGTTTTGGTTAGGAGGTTTAATGTTTTTGAAACTTATCGGTAAAAAATATTTTTACCAGCTTTTACCAGTATAGCTTTATTATTATGTATGCTTCTTTGAAAGAGGATGCGTTTTTAAAAGTATTGCTTTACTAGTATTGCTTTATTATTTCGTATGCTTTTTTCACAGCAGAAGCATTTGGAAAAGCCAGACGAAGAAGTATGACATCATAGCTGTTATTTCTACTCAAAATCCGTCAAATTCCAAAACTTCGTTTGCCAGCTAGGAAAGTCGAAAATGGGAGTTAAAAAAATTGTCCTTATGTATAGAAAGAGAGGGATATGGAACGATTTTGAAGTCTTGTGATTGTTTGAAACCGGCTAAAATTGGTTAATGATTTAAGTTAGATAAGACAAATAATGACTTAAAAATAATAATGTTCTCACATGATAACTTGAAATTTGATTGAAGATTTCGTTTTCTTTTTAATTGTATTAATCTCATAAAAATCTATCATTACCAGAAAAGTAAATATTTTAAGACGTAAACCTAGGCAATTTGAGAAATAATTAGATGCAAAATTATTGATCCAATACAAAGATTTGTTTATTGCTATGAAAAATAATGTCTTAACCATTATGTAGGCGAATTTAACAATTAAATTTGAAAAATAAATAAATAAAACGTCAAAATGATGCACAATCTTGAATGTCGAGTCACACTCGACATCGGATAATATGCATACATTTTAGAACTTAAAAAATGGGAAAATGAACATGATTCATAAAATAAAAATGTAATGCTAATGTGTTAATCACATGGTAGAAGTGGTATTATCTTATTGTTTTTATTATTATGCTTGAATCGGTTGATTTTTATTAAATTTTCAGATAATGATTATCGAAACTCTTTCAGTATAATCTTCTTATCAAATCATTTTTATTATCCTTTATCGAATATTTTTTATAAAAACCTTTTTATTAAAATTATATTTGGAAGGATCGTATTAATTTTCAAGAGGAAAAGTCCATTGTTGATTATCAAAGCAGAAGGCGCTTATGTTCTATTATTTTGCTAGGTAAATCACTGTTAGGGAAATAAGAGTTATTTTTAGCGTAACAAAATTACTTTGGTGCGAAATAAAAAAAGGGTTTCTCAAAGTGAGTCTGTTAGTTGTTTCAATATGTCTCAGACGCACATGTAGAATCCTAACATTTCGGTTTCACTCTATCCTCAGTTGGAATCTCGCACATTTTGTTGTTGCCAAATCGTATCTAGTCAATTTGGGACTAGATTGCCTAGTCGAGCTACTAAACAATTCAATTGTAACACAGTAACTTAAGTAAAATTGATGGCAGGCAATCAGTGAGGGAGAAAGAAAAAAAGAATCGCCTTCAAGACGGACAGAAATAAGATTACAAATTAAAAGAACTGAGTGAGAAAAAGACAAGTGCACCATTCACTGTTGCCCCAATCTTATATAGTTAATGGAATCGATTCATTCATTATTTACGATACTTCCTTCCGCTTTCAAGAGAGATTAGAATGCCGTTAAGAAGTCGCAAGAGGAGCTGTCTGGGAAATTTGATAGAGATGGTAG
>JAOUZG010047105.1:0-16211 GCA_026289955.1 Argiope argentata
TTTGAAATATTCGATCAAAGATTCTTTCGCCATTATTGATGATAAAATAAAGGTGGATTCTTGTGGTCTTTCCTCGAAGATTCGAGTTCATTTTTAATTCTGCCTTCAATCAAATTTTCGGACTTTACCACAGTTGTGTATGGTTAAAGCTCAGGTTCGCTGGTAATGATGAATTTTATATATGATAGAATTTAACTTCGTCCAATTGACCAATTAAAATTTTATTAGATGTATAAAAATATCTTATACACCTCTTATTACGTATACATCCTGTTTAAAAAACGCTCTGCTATAATATGTCGCATGATTTGCAATGGAAAAAAAATTCTTTTTTTTTTAACTTTTTGCCTATGAGTGCGTGTTTAAATTCTACTAAAAAATACTTAATTGTTGAAATTAAATTATACTTCAGCTTAAGGAACAAAGTTTAGATGCTAAAAAATCAGCAAAAGGCCCAACTTTTGCAGGATAATTGTATATTAGAATGATGGTGAAAGGAAATGATTTAAAGCAGAATAAGTCACACCTTTACATAATTTTAAAACAGATATTTTGCTGATGATGCTTTTAGGACATTGGCACAGGAAATATTCCATTCAGAATTGAAACACCTCTTACACACCGGTCAACCTGAAGTCCCCAAAATAGGCTTATCTTCATTTTAAGGGAGTGAACTTGATCGAAATGAAAAATGCCATTATATAAAATAAGGACATCAACTGATTTGGAAAGTAAGAGAAACGCAAAAGGGTTGTCTCCCAGAAACGTTTCTTGCATAGTCTCCTCTAAAGAGGGTGCCCCCTTTCCTGCACATAAGACCACGAATGAATTACACTGCATTAATGACGCTTACGAAATACGAATTCCTGTCATAATTCTAGTATTTCCAACTAATCTATTGCAAAAAATATGTATTTTGGCCCTATTTTTAGTCTATATAAACACAAGAATACTACAGCTAGCCGTAGATAAATATCCCGATGTTGATTGATTTTAGATATTTCGTATAGTATTTTCAGCATTTACTGGCATGCAAAAGCAAAGTATTTGACAAAATAATCGGTCTGGTTTATTTATATAAATTTCCCGTTTAAAGGAACACTAGGTTCTTTTAAGGACGGGTCTCTTAATTTTTGAAGCACAGTTAGATGAAGAGGACGATAGACCCACCTCTACACGCCACAACACATCAGCCGGAGAACATTTGACCAGGAGATTTATCGCGTACCAAACCCGCTTATACTACGGCTTTCGATGGAGCCGAGTGTCGAATTTGAACCCTTCAGGATCCCTTACCACCTGCCCTCACGGCAAAACGGTCAACACTTTGACGCATTTGATTCGAAATGTGATAAAAATCTCATTCCCAATGTCCAGTCTACGAATCAAAGCCTCGACGCATTGCTCTTTGCGATTTATAATCTTTGAAGTCACGAGTACGAGTGATGACCAGACAGACTTTTTGAGAGTAGATTACGTTCAAAGGCGGATAGGAATCTAGAAAGTTCCACGTAATTCCATAAACTGAATTATAAACATCTGTCCCAAATCGTTCTTGAATTATCTTTGTCAGAGACGGACAGACATAATAGGCTTGTCGGATTCGGGAAGATTTTGAAACTATCAGATTCATCGGAATTTCGAGTTTGAAATTTTAAAAGGAACTCAAGATTTAAGCAGAAAACAGATATAGATGAAAAATAAAGTTAAATAAACTTTTAGTTGGAATCTCCAAATGATTGCATTGTGATTGCTTTTTAGATGTTATTTTCCATTGAAATCATCCGAACCGCTAAAAGGATGTCACTTTAAAAGTATCATGAGTTCGATAAAAGGTCTCATTTTCAAACGCTATTAGGGGAAAGAAAGAAAAAACGATTTTAGCAACTACATCAATTTTGTAAAGCTTACCATACAAAAAAAAATGTATAACAACTGCAAAAAAATCCTTTTGATCTTTAACAAGTTTTTGACATCATAGAATTCGGTAAACACATTTTTGGCATTAAGGTTGTCCACCTGTTTATCTGCTACTTACTAAAGTAAATTTTAAAAAACTAATAAAGATACATAGATGAAATTTGTATTATAGATTTCACACTAAACATGCTAGTTTTTAACAAGTTTCGAGCGAAATATATCCAGAAAAAATCCGTCTGTCTTACTCCTCGACTGGAATATAATACGATGACTGCAAATAGAAGGTAACTGGGTGGATAAAAGTTGATAAAACTCGATTATAGTTGAATTGTGAATACCTGAAAGATTCGAATAAAATCTGTGAAAGAATGCTGTCGTTTTGTACTTCCTGAAGCATGAAAACGGGACAACTCAGAAAACTTTATGGCTTGAATATAACTAATGAAGTTTGGAATTTTGTGTCAGCAAATGCAAATTTGTGCCAAATCCATGTTTCAGTAGATTGAGATAAACGTATTTATTGCACAAATTCGAATTTCGGATGCTCTCAACCACATGAAAGAGGTCAATCACTTAAACTTTCTCAAGGGTGACACGATAGTTTCAGTTAAAATACTAGATTAACATCGAAAGCTACTACTTCGTAAATATTGTGAGCCAGTGTCATGCAATGTGTTCTCTGAGAACTACAAATTAATGAACATTTGCTAGAAAATTTTCTGAAGACCATTATTATTCACGTAATATATATCATCAACCACATTCGAGGTGAAATTTCTTGATTGTGTTTCGTTTTTAAATCATTAACTTATTTCTCTACAAAACTGGAAGCTGCTGTGCTTACAACTAAACAACTGTGCTTACAATTTTTATGTGCTTACAACTAAAGTTTTGTTAATAATACTGCTTTCCATCATTTGAAAAAATATTTCTAAAATGCAAATTCTATTTTATAGTACTATTCATCACGCATGAAGAATAAAGTGCCAAAAAACTCACCAAATATTACGCGACAAATTCAGAAGTATTAAATTCGCGCCAAATATTTCTTAATTATTTTCCGCCATTACCGTGCAAGACGTTAGCAACTTTTCCCTAAATCCACAATTTTATGCGTAATGAGACGGAAAACGTCTTTACTTGAAAGTTTGCGCGAATGATTTAAATGTTAGTCACACCCACAAGTTTGAACCTTTAAAATTGAATATGTAGTCTCATAAACGTATCAGATTAGGTAAAAAGGTACAATTTTATAATTCTTTCCAATGTTTGGAGAAAATACAGCTTTGTTCCATTATTTTAAAATAGTCGAGTGACATTATTTGTGAAAATTCTTTTAAAAAAACACAGTTATTTTGAAACTGAGTATTTTTTGCGGATTTTTTTAAATAGTTTCTGTAAATATTATGTAAGGAGAATGATTCGAAAACTCTCACATTAAGCTCTACATTACATTAATTTAACAGCTGAGAACCATTATTTTTATTATTTTTATCTCTAAAATTAATTGAAGTGCAATGAAAGACAGTTTAATTAATAGTGGCGCATCTGCTAGACTTTATTCCTTAGATTGTTTATTAAGAGCAATGTGATAAGGGAAAAGAGAGTGATATAGAGAGTTTTCAAAATGATTGTTACCGTCCCAGATGGTGCGTTATTTATTCTTCAAATTACAATATTGGCATAATTTTATTTTTTTACGATGTTTCCATCAACGTGTAATAATTACTATTTTTTAAAAACTATTTTTTTTCTTTTTTTGGATTTGACTTTATACGGACATCATACATATTTTACTCCAGTAATTATTATTAAAAATGAAATTTAAAAAAAATAACTCGGATTTTTTCTAGAAATAACTTTGAAGAAATAGCTCGGATTTTTTTCACACTTTGAAGACAATATTTTAACATTAACTTACCACAACTTTTTATCCTTGACGGTTTATTTTATAAGCTAACTGGGACAAGGTGTTTGTGTGCTTTAAAATTAAAACAAAGTGTGTGCGCTTTAAACTAGAACAATTACTTTCATAAAATTAAAGTTCGCTAAACTGCTTGCGTGGATTTTGAAGAATATTTTAATATGTTCGAATTTAGTATTAAAAACATTTTAATTATTTTCATTGAAAAAGGGTTCAATGAAACTATCTTTTACTCAATCAATCTGATATATATTACAAGAAGTATTTTTTATGTAACTTCTTGCATTTCCCTCTTTTTAATAATGTGACAACAAATATTTTCTTTTTGCATTTTATAAAACTGTCATATCTTATTAGTAACTAGCCGCCTTTGGTGACCAGTCGGTTTGCCAGTATTAATATCAACTTAGAGGTTCAGTTAATTTTTAATATAACTTGGTCACATAAAAGGTTTTTCAGCAAAACAATTTTAAGCTTCAAATTTCAATAGTCATATAATTCACTTATACTATTATGTAGGCCTTAAGCAGTCTAATCTTTAAACTCCGCATCTCTCTCTGATTTTCTACCAGTGCACTTAAAATTCAGTTTTAAATTAAAGTGGAAATGATGAAACTTCAATTAATATAAAGACCTCTTTACTCAATCTAAGCATTTCTTTAAATAAAACTAAGAACTGAAAGCAGAGTAGTCCGACATTGAAGTTTTATGTTCAATACAGAAATTGAAACGTCATAATTTTTTTATAATTTATAATATCTCAAATAATTATTCAGCAAACATTTCACAGATTATATGAAATATTCAGTTTTTAATTTTATTCTTAGACTAGCCGCCTTTGGCGACCAGTCGGTTCGAAAATATTAATGCCGAGTAAAGGGTTAAATCATTTATTATATAACTTGGTCTCATAATAAGTATTTCAGCAAAATATTTTTAAGCTTCAAATTTCGATAGTCATATGTAGGCCTTAAGCAGTCCTATCTTTGAAGTCCGCATCTCTCTCTGATTTTTAATCAGTGCACATAAAATTCACTTTTAAATTAAATTGAAAATGATGAAACTTCAATTAATATAAAGACCTCTTTACTCAATCTAAGCATGTCTTTAAATGAAACTAAAAACTGAAAGCAGAATAGTCCGACATTGAAGTTTTATGATCAATACAGAAATTGAAGCATTATAATTTTTTTTTATAATTGATAAGATCTCAAGGAATTATTCAGCAAACATTTCACAGGTTAATTGAAACCTTCAGTTTCTAATTTTATTTTCAGATGTATATAAATGCTCTCAATAATATTTTTTTTAAAGTTTATAAATATATTTCAAAAAATTATGGTTTAAACTCCTTTGGTCTTATAGATTCATATTTGTAAAATATTCTTAATATTTCAACTTCTAAATAAATAAATAAGCATTTCTATCTTCTTCAAATCTGGCTGATTTATTCAGTTCTGAATATTGCAAGTTTAGAACAATCATCATTTTCATAATCTAGACCAATTATTCTAGAGTAACTCTGATTGGCTTCTTTGATATCTTGATAAAGTAATCTAAAATCACCGGTTTATATCGAATAGTTTTGTTGAAATTTTCATAGATCGATCAGCTTTGATGATTGATTTAGTTGATTGGAATATCCCTTTTTTATTTAAGGACTTATTGTCTCAAGAATATTTTGTTAAATATGATTCACAGAGCAGATGATGCATGTAAAAATTTAATTCATCAGAATTTTTTCCCTAAATCTATAATTATATATTTCACTTGGTCCAATTGCTAAGATATTTATGTCTCTCCCCAAAAAATTAAGAAATTAGATGTTGGGCTCCGATTACAGAAGATGCCTTGTAGATGTTAAGCCATATTGGCCTTAAACAAAATTGTTTAATTGGATTAGTAATATGTGTATAATAAAATATCATAGAAAACGTTTCCATCCATTTATTTTCCAAAATTATCATGTTTCATATTTGTTTCAATTTATACAGACACGTGCCGAAAATGACATTTTTATATGTTTAATTTGGAATGATAGTTGATTTATTTTTTCTCGTGAGAGAACACGATATTGTTTTGGTAGAAAGTTTTGATGTTTCCGAAATATGCGGGTAAAAATAGTTTTTATGCTTTTACAAATTTTGCATTGTTAATTATTACGTGTGCTTGTTTGAAAGAAGATGCGTTTTCAAGTAGTTGACCTACTTTTACCAGTATAGCTTTAATATCACGTTACTTCGTTGAAAGAAGATTCGTGTTTATTTCGCATGATTCATTAAAATGCGGAGATAAATTACAATCACGAATGCGAATTCTTTGACTTGCGCAAAATATCTTATTCACATAAATAAAAGTGACAATTCAAAACATGTCTTATTGTTTTAAAAATTAAAAAAAAGAATGCAAAAATATTTTACTACTGCTGATTATCAATTGCTTTTTTTTCGTGATTTCTTTGAAATGACGTCACATTCAAGCTCGCTTAAGATTTCTTACTTTTAAATAATTAATTTCGCTCTCAGAAGATTATCGTTTGGTGCTTTTCTAAAAATTCTTTTTCAGTTTAAACTGTCGCACTTTTGTAATATATTTTTACTTTGTATTTTTATTTACTTTAACTCTTTAATGGAATTGTTAATTTTGATATTTCAAACGACCAAGAAAAAATTTCTCTTGCATTTACGGTTTAAAAAAATATTATATATCCTATTTGTTTCATTTCATATAATCACGTGATGAAAATTGTATTTTTCTATTTTATTTTTGGTAATAATTAACTTTTTTTTTAAATTAGAACTTCTGAAAATGTGATGACAGCATTTTATTAAAAGCTGATTTTGGGGGGGGGGATCCTCGAGAATATAATTTTTTTTTGAGAAATAAATTGTTGAATAAAAAACGATTAAATTAATTGTTTAAAAATTCATTAAAAATAGAGTTTTAATTCTTTAGTCAAAACATCAATATCATTGAAAAGCTGATTTTTTGAGCTTTATTTTGATGCAAAAATAAATTTTGTGCTTTAATATTTTCAGAAGTTATAGCGAAAAAACGTTAAAATTCGGCTTAATTTTGAATTAATTAAAATTTTAATTAGAAATTCAAAAAAAGGGCTCCGAGGTGCACATTCCCGGCACCCAAGGTATACATGTACCGAATTTGCTAGCTGTAGTTCGAACGGTCTGGCCTGTGCAGCGCCAACACACACACACACATCGTGCTTTATTATAAGTAAAGATGAATATAAATGCTCTCAATAAAAACATTTTATTTATTTATTTATTTTGGTTTATAAACATATTTTAAAAAAATTAAGGTTTAAATTCCTTTTGTCATATAGATTCATATTCTGTAAAAAATTCTTAATATTTCAACTTCAAAATAAATAAAGAAATATTTCTATCTTCTGTCATCAAATGTGGATGATTTATTCAGTTCTGAATGTTTAAAATTTAGATCTAGGCCATAATCTAGGCCAATTATTGCAGAGTAACCGTGATCGGCTTCTTTGAGATATTAATAAAGTGATCTAAAATTGCCAGTTTTTATCAAATAGTTATATTGAAATTTTCATAGATCGATCAGCTTTGATGATTGATTTAGTTGAATGGAGTGCCACTTTTTTTTATTTTAAGGACTTATTCTCTCTAGAATGTTTTGTTAAATATGATTCACAGAGTAGGTGATATATGTAAAAATTGTAATTAATCAGTATTTTTTCCCTCAATCTACTATATTTCACTTCCATTTGTTAAGAGATGTATGTCTCTCCCAAAAATATTAAGAAATTAGATGTTGGGCTCTGATTACAGAAGATGCCTTGTAGAGGTTAAGCCATATTTGCCTTAAATAAAATTTTTTAATTGGATTAGTAATATATGTATAGTAAAATATCATAGAAAACGTTTCATTGCATTTATTTTCCAAAAATATCATGTTTCATATTTCTTTCATTTTATGCAGACACGTGCCGAGAATGACATTTTTATATGTTTAATTTGGAATGAGAGTTCATTTACTTTTTCTCGTGTGAGAACATGATATTGTTTTGGTTAGAAAGTTTTGATGTCTCCGCAATATGCGGGTAAAAATAATTTTATATGCTTTTACAAATTTTGCATTGTTAATTATTACGTATGCTTGTTTGAAAGAAGATGCGTTTTCAAATAGTTGACCTGCTTTTATCAGTTTGGCTTTAATATTACGTATGCTTCGTTGAAGGCAGATGTGTTTTTATTTCGGCATGATTCATTAAAATGCGGAGATAAATTACAATCACGAAGGCGAATTTGATTTGCACAATATATCTTCTTCAAATATGTGAAAGTAACGATTCAAAACATGTCTTATTGTTTTAAAAATTAAAAAAAAATCATGAACGCAAATATATTTTACTTCTAATTAAAATTAATTGCTTTTTGTTAGCCGTTCCTTTGATATGACTTCGATTCGTTTAAGATTTCTTACTTTTAAATAATTAATCTCGCTCTCAGATGATTATCGTTTGGTGCTTTTCTGAAAAATCTTTTTTCAGTTTTAACTATCGCACTATTGTAATATATATATTTTTTATTTTAATTCTTAAATTGATCCACCAATTTTGATATTACAAACGATCAAGAAAAGTTTTCTCTTGCATTTATTATTTAAAAAATATCCCATTTCCTATTTCTTTCATTTCATATAATCACGTGATGAAAATTGTATTTTTTCTGTTTTATTTTTGGTAGCAATTAACTTATTTTTTTTAAATCAACATTTCTGAAAATGTGATGGCAACATTTTATTATAAGCTGATATTTTTTAGATCCTCGTGAAGATAAAATTTGATTTTTATTTTGTGCGCAGTAAATTGTTGAAAAATGCGATTAAATTTTATGCTTTAAAATTCATCAAAAATCGAATTTTAATTTATAGGTCAAAATATCAGTATCATTGAAAAGCTATTTTTTTAAGCTTTAACGTGATACAAAAATCAATATTTTAGTCAAAACATTGTTGTTCATCGTTTTCTATCGATAATTGTTAGACCAACCGTTAATTAATAGTAATATTAGCTGTCGAGAATTCCATTTAACTTTTTGTATTTGAGGTTTCTTTTTTAAAATTGCTTGTCATTAAGTTTTTGTTGACTCAACTTTTTTTTTAAAGAAACAGATTTTAGAATAAAGTGTAGGTTTTTTCCATTAATAAATTATACATTTCAAACATCTTTTTTTTTCTCTTTACCTACATGGCGTATGATTTTTTATTCCTTTCATTACAAAGGTTTTGCAAGTGAGAAATTTTCTTGCAGTAGCTAAATATTGATGCATTTTACAAAAGGAATAAAAAGCATTTGTTGGTTGCTTTATTCTCATAATTTTATTTTTCATTTTTTAATAATTATAGCTAGAATCGCTTTTCTGTTGGTAATTTTTATTAAATTAAATGAAGAGAGAAAAGTCTTAACAAATTTTGCCATTTACATATTTTAAGATTATATATAATAATAATATATCTTTATATGTTTTGTCTTTAATAAAGCCGTAAAACTTGAAATTTTTTACCAACAATAATTTGTAAGAATATTTAAGAATAAGAAGAATTTGCTAAAACCAAAAGGTTCTTTTTCGGTGACTGCTTATTCTTTGTTTCTAATTCTTATTCATAATAAAAACAATTCATTTTAGAAACATTACCATTCTCATGTAAACTATTCTTTTTTTCCTATTAAGTGATAGGTAGGTATTTTAAAATCAGTATTCATTGTGTACTAACATTTTATTAAATTTCATATTATATGTTATAAAAAACGGATAAACATCAAGTATTGTTAAAAAGTAAGTAAATAGGAATATTAATATTTAATGAAAATTTAGGAAGATCAACATCCTCTTATCCAAAATAAATAACAATTAAGTGTAAATAAAACCACTCGAAGCCGTCCGAATGGCGTGCATTACTGCATTCTGCTTAACATAATTTGTTAGATATTCACAGCAATTTGCAAAAAATATAAAATGTCCATTAAAATAATCATGCCAATAACGCGTCGGTCTTATTGAACTGTTACACATACTTTTTTATAACTAAAAAGGGTTTTTTTATTGCTTTTATTTCCCACTTTAATGTTATCAATGAAAAAATCAAAATGATACTACTGTAATATTATAGAGCGACAAGCAGTGAATGAAAAATGAACTGATTTGATTTGTTTCATTTCTTTTATAAACAGAATTTTAAATCAATTTTCAATTCAAAATATTAGAATTATTAAAATCACGAACTCACTTGTAATTTAGAATTTCATATTACATTCTATGGTCTTTATCTAGTAAGTAATTTTTCAGTATTCACACGCAGATGTGATTTGATTAAATGTTTTTTTATACCACTCTCTCCTCCCCCAACCCGAAAGGAAGCTACCAAAAAAATGAGGATAGGCTTCCGACATTGTGGTTGGTTCTTGCAACTTTGGAAGTTACAGTATTTCTGTGAGCACAGCTACCCTTCAGGGAGGATGGCCCGTCCTTCCTACGGGAAGACTCGCGCAGTGGTTCGAGTTGCCCCTTAAGAATCAACCATAGTTGCCGTCAATACTGTCGGGGTACTTCGGTTATCCTAATGCTTTCAGAGAGAGCGGAATAAACTTTAATAATAGTCATTTGTACTTTTAACCGTCATGAAAGAATTAAAAGCTCTTATGAGAGATCTTAAAAGAAGCAACTCATATTTTTGTTTTTCAGTTAGCGGCGACTTAAACACTAATTTGAACTATTTTTTAATTAATTAAAATTTTAGTTAAATGTCTAAGAATTCCACTTTGCCATCCTCTAAATTCTCCACAGGGTGGGGGCCCCCTGGAAATGAGGATGAGATGCTTCCGGCATGATGTTTGTATCTCGCCCCCCCCCCCCCCTGGAAGGTAAAGTGGAGGGGGTTACCCTCCTCCCATCGATGACAAAACGAACTTCCTACAGGAAGCGTTATACTGTGATCCGTGAGGGCCCTCAGGACTCAACCGTAGTTCCCACTAGTATTGCTGCTGTGGTCATCTGGTCATGCAGTTTTATGGTTTGAATCCGTGTGCCGTCTGTCGGGTCGGAGAAACTGGTATGATTTACCATCCTCTAATGTGTGCATTATCAGTACTTGGCAGCTACGGATCAACTGATTGAGCCTGAAGAATTCCAACATACACAATGCATATTTATCTTTATTATTAGCATAGTTATAGATCTGGCCTTATACTAATCATAATTGTTCTTATTATTATTTGCTATACATTTATTTTTGCACTGTTCTCCGTATTCCTTGCGGGAAGGAGTAAACATTGAAGTGAGGCCTTTGTGTCTGAAACAATGTTCTATTTCAGTCATGACATATTCCTCTGACCCGCCTTTCATTTCAACATTTATTTTGAACTTTAAACTACATCACCGTTCTTAAACATGCGATAACTAGAAAGTGGAAAGATTAAATAAAAGACAGTGAATTGATTGTTTTTACTGGACTAACTAATAAGTTTATTTACCAGAAATGAAAGTTATGAACGGCATGAGCAGGCAGAGGATTCATATGTAAATAAAATCTATTTTCACATACAAGAAGCAATTTCTCACTTCATTCCATTTTCACCGCATCATCTCATTCTAAATTTCTCAATTTTGCACCACTAGAAAAATTCCATTTCTTCATTTATGTACACAAAATGAAACAACCGCTATAAGGAGATTTTAAGGTTTTATCTGTTGTTTGTACAACCATAGTTTTCACTAGCTGCGTTTAGGAAGAGTAGTGTTGTAGGTTCCAGTAATTGTTTTCTGTAGTTGAAGTATTTGGGATTGGTTGCCGAGAAGCTGAATTTTAATAAATGCATTCAGGGGAGAGTAAAATATTTTGCTTTATGTTCTGTTCTGTCCCCAGAATCTGCTGTCTAAACTGATCGATCCTATTAAACTATTGTTATTTGATCTATCATGTGATGAGCAATTTAATTATATCTCAAATAATTTCAAAAAAGTTACATTAATAAACAGTTTTTCAGTATTTCCAGTAGTAATAAAGGCTTCCGTTTGTGTGCTTATTCATGCAACTTCTGTGAATGTGTTTATTAACGTCACTGTCAATTTGTAAAATTAAAAATTATTAATAGAGGGGTCGTTTAAGAAACTGTGCCAATTTGCTGAAATTTCCAGTTTTATCTTACAAATACGTTAACCCAAAAAAAGAATTTTTTTTCTAAAATTTACCAATATAAATTTTATTGGCATAAATTTAAATATGTTAAGGTTTATTTTCTTAATTTTAATAATGATTTAATTAATAATAAATATTTTGCTAATTTTTTTTTATTTTATTGGCGTGATATGGAGATAACATATGTTGCATGTTTCTGGGAATGTAAAAGACTAACCATGATTATTTATCATTTACCCATGTATTATGTTGTCAAGCCTTATGACTTTTCTTGCGCCATTTTTCAATTTCCGATACCTGTTTTCTATTTATCTTCATATTTTTTTTCCAATATTATCTATGGTATCTGTTTAATTATTTGTAGTCTTCGAACTGTTTTTTTTTAAATATAAAAAGGCTTTTAATTTCTACTTTGAATCCTGATTACAGATTTCTAGTTTTAAAAAAATATTGAATTTATTACGATTCTGATATCATTTTCTTTTTGCGTTATTTAGTGTAAAGAAACAGAAACTTTGAGCAACTTTCCGAATTTGTTATCTTGGAATATATTGACAGTTAATAGCTTTAGATTATATTTTTTTTCACTTTAAAAAAAATTAAACTCGACAAAATTTGGATTTTTTGATCATTAAATCTCTCATAATGGCATTATTAAATTAATATAGTATAGTAATAAATTAAACTCCCTCAATAGGGTATAAAAATAAATAATTGATAAGACGTAAGCTTATCTTCACTTATTTGAGCATTAGTACATAAATAATTTTTTTCAATACTGTCAGGAAGATTCAAAGAATAAAAAGTCACAATCTAACAATTTATCAAGTTTATCAGATTTAAGCAATTCATGAAATGCGAATGAAGTCATGATTCTAATGCTCATGGAACTCGTAAAGTATACCGTTACGGAACAAACTACAATCATGAAGCATTTGAGAGAAATTTCTGGAAGCTTCTAGATCATTACCAAGAGAAAAATAAGAGATCAAAATCTAAGTACAATCTATAATCTTTTGTAGGATTCCAACTGCCAATTACATCCTATATCTGCTCTACTTGTACCAAAATCGCTTGTGTTTTTGTGACATGCACGAATTTAATTGATTCAATCTATTATTAATCACAACACTTGCTAATTAAAAAGCGTAAATGTTCCAAAATAAGAGAGAAAATGAAAATTCTACTTTGAGGTTATACAAAAAATCGAATTTTTTAAATGATGGTCTTAACCTAGGTAAAGGGGATGTGTGAAGAAGATCATCCATGTTAAAAAAACTAATTGGAGTGATGTCTTGTTGATATGAAATAAGTTTATTAACTATTGCGTTTTGTCTAAGCATTGTAAGTAATCGTGTTGTGATTGTGAATTGATGAAAATAGGTTGCGTCGAAGTTAAATAGATATTTTAAAATACATATGACTGTATTTGCTGCTGGATTTTATCAAATTTCTGAGTAATTCGCCGGATTAAGGAAGAAATCGGGTAGATTTAAAGTGCCTGATCAATCGAAACACTTCTGAAATGAAGCCAGATGTAACAGAATGAAGGTCTCGGTGAAAGAACATTGATTTCAATGAAACATTGTATACGCTTGGATGGAATATCGCTGCAAATTCTTATGCAAAGAGTCCATGTTGTGTATTTTTTAGTTACACCTCTTCCTGAATTCAAATTTAAAAAGCGAATGTACTTCGGGTGTGTTTCGCTTCCACTTCGTGGTTCCACTGCAAAAGAGTGGATTATTTCTGCATCATTCAACAACCCTCTAACATCGGTTCATCCATTTAGAAAACCCTTGAGGGGCACATTTGCAGAAATATTTTTTCTATTACGATGCAATATTCTTATGATTGCAAAAGAGACTGTGCCTTGTTGAATTTCAAAATTAAAAAGAGTTACTTCCTTAAAATAGATCTATGAAGAAACTTAGTGTCTAAGCACTTCTACTCAGTTTGAGAGAGCCGGTGGCAGAGGAAAAAGAAGAAATAAAGGACCATTGGTGCATAAGATGGTGAAAAAGGAGTGCTTCAAAGCGCTTAAGATGAAAATTGCAGCATTTCTTTTATAAGCACAGAAATTTCGGAAGAAGCTATGAAGGTTTAATAGGCAAAGTCCATTAAGTAGCGAAGAGAGCAGAGAAGACTATAATATTGCAATGGGCATAGTTCATTTATTCCCTTAGAGAAGATTTTTACTTAGTTTCGAGATCATTAAAAAAATTTCTTGAAAGTTTTTTCACGAAATCCTCGAGCTTAAGTGTATTAAGGAACATGTGTATATTGTCATTCCGAACAAACCAGGAAGCATCGATTATGGTACGAAATATCTGATTGTATGAAACTTGAATTTTGTTTCGTTTTAGAAAATTCCCCGAATGCGTGCATCGTAAATAAAGATAGGTCTTAACACTTGTTTGTATAATAACATTTCCTTTTTCCTTAAAAAAGGGGGGAACTTCTACCAATCAGTGGGACGATGATGTAAACTTTACCACTGAGCTTAATTTTTACAGTTGTTAATATGTCTTTCGAAAGTAAGTTTATTGTCTGGAATCTGGCAAGGGAATTTATTTTCTTCTTTTCCGAGACAGATTGTCTTCAAAGAATGTGAGCGTAGGTATCAACTTCTTTAGCTTCCATTTCCCGAAAATAATACCCCTGGTCCTTTTCGTACTACTAGGAATTCTCCACCGCATTCAACAGATCTCAATGTTTTCAGAACACTTCTCTCAATTGTCTTTTTTTTAAAATCAAATTTGAGATGCTGTTCATCTCAAAGACAGTAATATGAACAACAAATAGAAAGTTTGTATTGTCTTAATGTGTTCTATCTTTCGAAGATTTTTATCTCCCATTGTCCAGCAGAATTAACTGATAAGTGAAGATGTAAGTTCTTTATTTGTTGGAAGTAAAGGGGCAAAGCAATTGAAAAAATATTATTAATAATTTTAAAGGAATATTATTTAGGAAATATAATTTAGTAAAGTGAGATAAATGATGTTATAAGTAGGACAAAAATATATAACAGAAGCTGAAATTGAACTTCTCTACCATTACAGCATTGTAATGTTTTTCAACTCCGGTTTGCATGCCAATTCTTGAAATCGGAATCCACAGACTTAATGGGACGGAGATTCACAATAATTGAATGGAAATGTTCCATAAACAAAAGTTACCAGGTCTGATGCAATAGGAGCTACTAGTGTCAGGATCGAAGCTTCCTTCCCTCCTTATTCTCAGAGAAAATGCTAGCGAAAATGTCACGATTTTTTAAAATAGAACAATATTACCTTTCTCCATTTTCAAAAGGCTACTAAAATAAAAAAAAAAGAAACTATATCTTCGATAAACGAGAAGCACTAATCTCTGATGTCCTGAGGGGATACGCGATGTTATGTTTATACTGCATGGATTTCTAAGTCAAATACAATTCGTAAATGATTGTGAAAAATTTTATCTTCTAATGCAGTTATGAAATTTAGACCATTGAAATTGTTTTTAACTAAATGTCATTCCATATCTATTTTAAATATGAGAAAATTTGAAACAAACCAAAATGATGACGTATTTTTACTTTTCCCCCAAACGTATAACTGTAAAAAATAGATTTTTATATCATTCTTTAAATTTTAAAACTTTTAAAAACTAATACATTCTGCCATTTGACCCAGATGTACTGTATTTTTCTTCTTTCATTTAAGTTAAATTAACTTGTACGCAATTCGAAACCCTTTTATAAATTTAAGTGACAAAACACCCATAAATTCTTCTCTAAATTATTCATAACTTCCGGGATTAAAAATCTTTCATCTTTTTCAAAACGATAATCGGGCTACAGTAAAAGATTTAATGCTGACATTAGCCGATGAAAATTTCGTGTAACAATTGGCGTTTAATGTTTCTTTTTTTAAAAAATTGCTTATAATAAAGTTTTTGTTTGTTTTAAATTTTCTGTAAAACAGTTAGAATAAAATGCAAATTTTCCAAATAAAGAAGTATACATTTTCATCCTTTTTTTCGATTTTAAGCTTGGTGTACAGATTGGCTTTCATTTCATTTTGCATAGTTACAAATATACTCGCACCAGCTAAATATTTATACTTTTTACAAAATAATAAAGGACATTTGCTTTGCTTGTTACTTGGATACCTGAAAACTTTTCACTTCTCAATAATTCTAA
>JAOUZG010047109.1:1135-15060 GCA_026289955.1 Argiope argentata
ATATATATATATATATATATATATATATATATATATATATATATAAACTAGAGAAAAAAATATGTTTTAACCTTAAAATGTACAAGAGAACTTTTGTACAAAATTAAAATTTAAATAATTTTCTTAAACATTTTGCCTTCGTTAGAAGAAATTTTCTAAATTTGTTTTTAATTTTTATGAAACCAACCAAATTGCATTGATTTGAAAATTATTATGTAATTCTCTATAAAAAATATTTTTTTGAAATGTATTTAAAATAATTATTTCCATTTTGAAGTCGTCTTTTTGTAAATGTGCATAGAATATTCATACTACAGAAAGAAATCATGAGATTCTTTTTCATATAGCAACTCCTTTTTTAAGAATATGGATCATCCAAACATTTACTTTTTTAATAGTATTAAAATATTACGTTACCATCTCCATTAAAAAGCTTCAGGTACACGAAGATTAGAATTTGAACAAGTTTATTAAAATATCACTCAACTTCAATGCTATTCAAATGGACCATTAACATGGAAATATAAAATAAACTCAATCGGTTGAAAAAAATGTAAAACAATAATTTGATTTTTAGGCACTATTAATGGTATGCCAGGAATTAATCGCCAAAGATTAAAGCTAGATTTAATGAAAAGGCTAATTGCAACTCAAAAATCGATATTTAGTAACTATTGTCCATCAATGCCATGCAGGAGCATTGTGACCCATTGTGAGGGTGTCTGTAGAGAAGGGCTGCGATTTCATACAGAATATAAGAAAAATTTGGAAACCTCCACCAGATTTACTAATTAGTATAATTACTTCATTATATCAAAATAAAACAATAAGTTATTTGATTCCTAATCCGTTGCCTGATCCTAAAGTATTTTGATGGTTTATTACGTGACAATTTGTAAGTATTTCAAATCTATGAAATTCCAAACTGTTTCGTCTTTCAAATAATGATAATTAATGCTGACACATTCTAAAATCATTTGAACGAATCATTTCGTGTAATCTAACGTTTAATTTAATTAGTCAAATTTTAGTTGTGATTTTAGTTGCGATATTCATATAATGTTGCTAAAAAATTACTTGAAATTAATTAACTAAGAATTTTCTCCAACTCTCTCAATGAACACTAATCAAATCCAATGTTATACTTTATTTGCTCTTAGCAATAGAGAAATGAGTCTCGGTGATCATTTTATTTTTTGATATCAACTTGAACGGGAAAGTCCCAGCATGCCAAGGGTTACTAGCCTAGAAAGGGGAATGCAATGCACCTAAAGGGTTTCCCTGTAACACACTCAATAATATTTTTATATAGGGCAACATTTAATATCCATTCAATGCAAGCTTCCAGTACGAACTGAGATCGGTTCCTTTTAGTTCAACCAATTTCCTTAAAAAATGATTTTTCTATTAACTTCGTTATAATCTCTCAAGTCCAGCAATTCCACCAAATGTAATTCCGTGCATGTGGCTTTTGGTTTAAATTTGGTGAATAAGGAATTCAATTGTTGCTTTTTCTTTAAAAAACTTTAATTTTACAGACAAAAAGATAAAAAATACCCTTTTGCAGTTCAAAAATAATTTTTTAAAAAAGGAACAAATAAAAAAAATTATTTAATCAACTTAAAATAGCGAAATTAAAATTCCCATTATTTTCTTAAAATAACAAGTAATTAAAATGTTCAGTAAAGTAAGGAGTATTATGCAAACAAAGGATAATAATAAAGAGACGTTACATAAAACCTTTGATATAATATACTACCTTAAACTTTAATCCGTAGAGTGTTATTTGGAGATCTTCAAATATACAATGTATCAGTGCTAATATTAGCAACCATATTAATACTTTGAATATATTATCGTTACATCTATGAAATAAACAAGATATTCATTTGGCAAAGGATTCCTCATTACTGACCAATACCATGCTTAATTTGATATGTGCGCCTATTGTCAGATTATTGGGAGATACCCTTCACAATAACTTTTCGACTACTGATTTCGCCAACTTGATTTTCAGAAAAAAATTTCTACCAAAAGCATTCGAGTGCGGGATGAAACCGCTTTCCCATCAAGTATTTAAACGACAAAGTTCGTCTAGTGCTAATACAAATAGAGGAAATTCATACTCAGCAAATGCTGCACTGCGATAAATTCGAATTATCATATGGTTAACGAAAAATACAAAAAATATCGACTCCTTTCCTGGACATTCTGTTACCACCTGCTGGCAAAATGAGGTACTCTGACAGACGATATCATAACCAGATCTGGCGCGAAATGTACAATAGCTCAAAGTGCGAATTTCACATCTGCTTCTCAAAGCGAAAAAAAAATGATAAATAAAGTAGCTCATAGGAAGGATGTATCATTCGCGCTTTTTTCTAATCTTTCCAAGCAGATGTTTTAAAGCGCTGTTGTTTTGTATTTCATTTATTTTGGGACGCACCGTTTTCCACAAATGAGAATAGTAAATATATTTTATGCATGGTATGCGTATTAAAAAACGAACTTTTTTAACGTTAAACTATCGATGTACAGTAATGACTAAAATTGTGAAATTCGTTTGAAAAAAGAGCATTTTTGAGATTAAATAGCTGGAACTCAATTTTTATTAAAAGAAATATCATTAAAATACGTATTAACCTTTCTTTTTAGGAGAATTCAAAATGTCGGCGTCCTCGCGAAGAAGTAGCGTGTCTTCCCCGTGATCTGCGCCTCCAGGTTTCGAGTCACAGTTAGTCCCGTTGTGTTCTTCTGGGTTCTATCTGTGGGATTTTAAAATGTGCCACCCCCCCCCTGTAAAAAGGGTCTGTGCAAGCGAATGTGATGATTGTGTAGTTAAAGTCGTACTCTTGGCCCTAGTTGCGCTACTTCAAATACGCTTATTACGCAGAAATCCGTTAATGTATCAGTGGGCTTGTCCAAGTCGAATGCCATTATTAGCAACAAAAGCATAATCCAAAATGTTTTTTTTTTTAAACTTTGTCTCCATTTCGAGTATTTTTCATTTAACAACTTATGAATTACAGAAACGAAATCTTCAAAGAATCACAAAATTGTTCACATAATGGAAAAAATTGTCAATTTTTAAGCAATTAAAATTAGAAATTCTAAACATAATCCTTACTACAGGGATGGATTATTAATCCTTTGCACTCCTTAAAAATAATAAAATGCAAAATTATTCACCTATTACAAAGATTTGTTTATTGATATGAAAAATAAATCTACATAATTATTTTAAATCGAATTCCTTTGAAATTATTCTACATCTCTTAACCATTATGTAGACTTTTTTAACAATTAAATGTGAAAAATAAGTAAATAAAATGTCAAAGTGATGCACAATTTTGACTGGTGAGTGAAAGGCACCATCGGAATGCTAAAGGGTTAAATAGGAAGAGTAAAATGTTACTTGACGATTTCCAGAGTTTCGATGTTTTTTGTTATGATGTTCTTTCTTTCAGTAATCTAATTTTTTCTTTTTTTTTTCAGATTTAATAATATTAGGAAATATAATCAAATTAAAATCCATTATTTTATAATTTTAATGTAGTATTTCTCCTTTGGTTTTGCTTTCAGGTATTCTTTTTTGAATTGGATGGCCGACAAGCGAATAAAGAGTTAGGGAAAACATTTATAGGTATAACCGTAAAATGCATTTTGAAATTTTTGAAATCACTTTGCTTAGATTTCCATTTTAAATTAAGAAAATTTTCAAATGAGGGATCTGAAATCACTTTTCTCAGTAGTGAAGGATTTTAAATGTTCTATTTAAAAAAATTCTTGAAAAATTTGTAGAAAAATGTATTTAAAAACAAAGTTAACAGTCCCCTCTTTTCTTTACCGAAATTAAGTTACTAATGATTTCTAATGTACTTCTCTTACTTGCATGTGTCAGTTGTTGAACTTATATTAATGCTGTTAATGGCTTAAGTCCGTTGATACATCAGCGGATTTAAGCCGAAATAATCCACTCTTGTTTGAAGTAGTGCCAACTTGGGCTAAGAGTACGACTTTAGATACACACTCCTCACATTCGCTTGCACAGCCCCTTTTTACAGGGGGAGAGGCAAATTCTCACTCCTCATATATAAAACACAGAAAAAAAAACCTTATCCTAACTGGGAATCAAACCTGGGAAGCCCAGATCACGAGGAAGACGCTCTACCTCTGCGCCAGGACGCAGACTGTTGAACTTGTAGAACTGACAGTCGATGAGCTGCAGAGTATGCTAAAGAAGACTCTTTGGTGTCGAGTTCTTATTAACTGTCAAAAAATTTTGCAAATGGCTGAATTTACGGTTCAAAAATGTAATTAAGAAACGTCGTCTGTTTCACTGGAACAAGTTTACTTATTTCCAGAACTGTGAAGAATATGCTTTAGAGAGAAAGCAAGTTATAAAACAATTTATCAGCTTGATAATAGGAATTTGTAAACTGGTTGGTTGATATGAGAGTCCTCTCTGACAAAACAACGCCGTCCAACGCGCATCGGAAAGAGTCATTTAAAAAGCACAAGATTAGCTAGATTTCATGAGGATATTTTGTGTAGCACTATTATTTTAATAGTTACGATTCTTCATCGTTTTATAAGAATGTTTTACCTTTCCCTTTCAAAAGGACTCGCTCGTTTTTTTTAACATGTAAGACGCCATAATCCATACCTTCTGTATAATTAGATTAAATATACATTGAACATAATTTTAGCAACTCAAAAGTTTTCTGTACTTTTATGTAACGTTACACTTACAAGTGCATTAAACCAATTGAATATGATTGATAAGTACTAATTTTTTAAATGTATCATTCGTATTATTTCCATTTATTGAAATTAAACTTGCTCATAGCATTTTGTATTTGTGCCATGTAATAGTAGAAATCTTTATTCCAAAGTGTATTGATGAATTAGAAAAAAATATGGTATAAACCATGTGTTCTAGGGTATTAAAATGGTATTTTTTAATTATTCAACTATCCATTTTAAAGGACGTATTTTATAGGGGTTTTTTGCTTGAAAAATATTTAATTTATCCTTGTTAAAGAAAATGGAATATTTTATTAAGATCAAATTTTAATTGAATCCTTTCAGTGATTAATATATATCACAGATTTTATTTTTTGAATACAATGATATTAAAATATAATCTATTATTCGTATTTTTGATAAGTTTTTATTTAAAAAAATAACACGATGAAAAAAAAAGAATTTTATTAAGACAATTCAATTGAGCTATTGATTTTTTTTCATTATATAGGGTTTTACCTGTAGAATTCAATGATCGCATGCGAGTTTAATTTTAAAATCTTAAATTCTATAGGGGAACTGAGTTCTAAATAACTCAATAATTATTTAAAAAAAATCCTTTCGTTACTTTTAAAGTGCGTTTTATTAAAGAAGGAAACATATTAATAACGAGACAAACAAAGATAAAAATGAAAATAAATAAAATGTAGAAATACATACCTGGTTGTTTTAGGATGGCAAATAGCAAGAGGTTAACATATTGAAGGACAAGAACAATTGATAACAGATAACATCCATCGAACCGAAGTGCACTTCTAGCCGAACGGATATGTTACTCGGCTACACACCCGAGGCAATCTGTTTTTTAGTCTATCAAGATATAAAATTGTATCGCAAGAGGGATATATTTCTATTTTCGTTGGGACTAGTTGTTACAGTGTAACAACTTGCCCTGATTTTCTTTTATTGTATAATGTACGTTTTTATTTTATAGTTGATAATGAAAAACTATAAGCCAAAAATGGATAGTAGCACATTCGCATAGGAAACACTTTAGGAGCAACCAAAGAATCGGTAGCTGGTAATTGATGCGACAGTTACCTGGTTACTGTGAAATTAACTTCTCGACACTCTAGAAATTTAGAGTAAAACGATAATCGCTAGTAAAGATAAATATTATTTTTATTGTTATCATTTTATAATTCTATTATTTTAAGGATAATTAAATTAAAACGAAAAAAATAATTAATAATATTGATAAATTGCATTAAATTTTAAAGGTATTTCTTATAAATGATGTATATAAATTGCATGATAGTATCGGGTCTATTTTCTAATAAGAATGATTTCTGCTAACTACAAAATCGACGGATCTGCATAGAGGAAAAGAGATCTTATTTCAATAAAACATAAATAGAGTTTTAAAATGCATAATGGCCTTTGTACTAAGAAAGTACAAACTTTTGAAAGCCATTCCGCTATCAAAAACTCAAATAAAAATCTGAGTAAACAAGGCTGACTGCGTATCAAGAGACTCGTTGTTAACTTTTGAACAAAACATGGTCACTTTAATTATATTAATATCCCGATTTTTAAAAGCAACACTACAGATATTTTAAGAAGCACATCGTAATTTTGAATCACTGTCAGATAACAAGGACAACACCTGAGCTGTCAGAAACTCAACGAGCTTGCATGTCGAACCAACAAAAGTACATTTGTCTGATGGATTTAACGTGAAAAAGACCCACTTACACGATTATTTTTCGGTGGAATCGATCTCCAACTTGAAACCTTTCGGTTTCGAACCCGAGACCATAACATCAAGCCATCGCGGTCTCTAATGAAAATAGACAAAATTTAAGTCGTAATTCATTCTGTTGGTGCCTGTGAATCTCTATGAACTTTATTAGACACATTACAGATTAATATTTGGAAAATTCAACTTCTGGTGTTAAGATATTAAGAGGTTGTCGAAACTGGTTGACAAAAAACTGATTGACAACGAAAATAATTATTAAAAGTCAATACTAGATACAGACAGGTAAATTTAAAGTGGTATGTCTTGATTCCATCGTATATCATATACTAAAACCATCTACAAAACAACCGTACCAATTGAATGCGGTCAAAAATGCGCATGTCCGAAAGTTTTCAGTTGAGCAAAAATTTATAAATTCTGTATATTTTAGAGATTTTGATCCTAATTCCTTTAAAGTTAGTGGAAATTAAAAAAAATCATTTACATAATAAAAAAGTTAATAAAATACCAATAATACTTAAAGCAAAATGAAGTAAAAGTTAATTGATTTAGAAGTAATTAAAAGGGACTCGAACTCACGGTGATCGAATAATCTCTAAAAGCATTAGCTATCTGACAATAATATCTAGAACAAAATGTAATAAGATACACTGTCGTCCGCAAAATGTTTCGAATAGTAGATATGAACTTTAGATGAAAGCAATTTGTTGAATGAATACGACTAAGACCAAATCTTTTTGAAAGATTTCGAGTCAGTATAGATTTAAATGCTAATGATTTTATACATTTCATATGCAATTCAGAATATATTGTTGAAAATGATAAAGATGTAGCACTTATATCATATCTAAACATATTATGGAAAATAATGAATGGGTTTCAAAGTAACATAAATTTTGAAATGAGCTGATTTTGAAATATAAAGGCTGGGATCGTCCGGCAACAATTGATTGTATATTAAAAGCACGGGATAGGATAGCATATGTTGGGTAGCTGGTAGCACAAAGATTTGGCATCCCTTTGGTTATGAGTTTGAAACCCGTTGATCGACGATTCCCCGTGTACAGGGGTGGTCAGTGCACTTATGATTCTGTCGTTAGCCACAAAGTTCTCTAAATCGAAACAACAACAAATGAAGTGATTCAGGTCTAAATTACCTGAAGTGAAGGAAATGTATGAATGTCCGCTCTGTGAAAAAGACTTTGACGCATGAGTAGCTAAGTTGTACTCTTTGCCCTAGATGGCGTTGCTAAAACAAGAGACACTTAAAAGTGGGCATGTCTATGACAAATGCTATAAGCAACACCACCATTTGAAAAGTACTGTTCATTATAAAGTGAACGACACAAATTCAAATAGAATTCAAAATTACATATCTCGATTTCAATTAATTCAGAACATGCTTGTTTGAAAGAACTTAAACGCTATATTAAATCTTAGAGCTTTTATTGAATCGGACTTTTGGAATCTTAATCAAAGTATTTAAAATCATACAAAAAATATTGTCTTTATAAAATTCAAAAAATTAAAATTTAAAAAAGTACTATAGTATTTAATGTAACGAAAATAATAAAACACAGTTGCTATTCTAGTAATGGTTGGGCGCTAGAAAGAATACCCCGCAGACAACAATTGATACAAAAGATTAAGATATATAACGTTAAATACTTCGATTTCTGAATACCATAAAATAAAAGGAAGACTGCCGTTCTTCAAGATCATACAAAAAGTAATGTGGATTTTGAAACTTCCTTTTATTAGCATATTATATCTTTGCCGTGTTTTATATCATTTTTAGTGTAGCTTGGTTTTTATTCATATTAACATCCTAGTTTTAAAACAACACTAGGGTTGTTTTAGCCCAGATTTTGTAATTCTGAACCTCGTTCAGAAGAAGAAGGCAACACCTAAGCTGTCTCTCCCTATCTAGGTTTCTATGCCTATTTCTATTTTCTAGAATGTTTGGTTTTGAAGCATTTATCACGCACCTTACAAAACAGTTTTTTGGTAAAATCTGGTTATCTGACTTTGAATCTGGAGCCGTCCGGTTCCGAAGCCAAGAATTTACCACCAGCCTCCGAGGACAACATTTTTTGAGAAAAAAATACTCTGTTTAATAATATCTTATTTTAAATTTCGGACTCATACCTGTTTATTCACTAAATAAACAATAAAACGGATACGAAAATGAAGTGAGGATAGAACGAAGACCAGATAACTGACAGTTTGAAGCATCTTAAGAAGTTAAGTTGGAATATTTCAGCAAATAATAGTTTGTATTCGGAGCCAAATAATATGAAGGTTTAACTTCACTGACTTCTAGGAAACTGGGCCGTCATTTCTTGATGTTCCTTATGTGAAAACCTCGCTTATCCAATAGAAGTAATCACCTGTGTTTACTGAAGGAAAGTCCAACTTTGTTTCACTTTATTCTGATATCCAACGAAAATTGCCAGGTCTGTTTCTAAATTTGTCGCAACAATTGCTTTTTAACAACATTTTTATTTATTATGCATACCTCTCTCGGGTTCAAATTTGAATAAATAATTTTGTGATATTTTCCAGCCTCTTCATACGAATCTTTGGAAGAAGAGAACGATGTACAAGACATTTCTAGAACCATGCAAACCCATAAAAAGTGAAAGGATTAATCAATTTCCTTTTCGTTGTTTCTTGCTTAGTATGGAAAGTTTCCTTTGCAAAATTTTGTGAGGCATATAGATATTTTTAATACAATTTCAACTCTATACGTTATGCAAATAAATGTTCCTTGTGAATGAATAATATTTTATCATTTTGAGTACATTTATCATTTTGTATACATAGAAAAATAATGGGTAAGTTACTTTGTCCATTCTGATTCGTATAAATATAATAATTTAATATTAGCTATTTTTCTTTATTAAAATTGTTCTTCTGAAATATTCGTTCATATTAATTTTTTTGCTCTATTTCTGTTATTATTTCATACCAGATTTTTTTTTTTTGGAAATTCAATGTGAACAATAACTTGATACTATGGAGCAAAATCTATATTATATAAATGACATCGTTATTTACTAGCAGAGTAAATGAATCTATTTGAAACGTGAAATTTTGTTTTTTATCGATTTTCTGGTATATTGCTTGCTATAAAACATATTACATAGCTGAAATCTTTCATCCTTTCTGTATTTGGGGAAATTTGTCAGAATTATTCTATGAAAAAATCAGTATGGCATTTCTGTTCTCTTAAGCAAGACTTCATTCAAGGAAAATTATCGCTAAAATTGAGTTGTTTGTGAAACAATATATAAATATGCCTGCGTAAATTACACGTTTAAATAAAAACTAAAATACTTAACTCTTTTTTTAACAAAAAAGAGGCCAGCTGAAAAATGTTTAAAAAAGTGAAAACTTGTCTAAATTTTTAGTTTTCTCAAAATTGAAGAAATCTTATAGGAACTAAAATATGTTAAAGCTAGCTCTATGTATAACTGCTATTTAAATTGGTGGAATTCCAAAACTTTTCCAAAATCCTGTTCTACATTTTTTTAAATATTTATTTTCACTACTTAGAATAACCATTTGGATGGAAACTATACATAAATTAATATTTATGTATTGTATCTTTCAATATTATTTATTCGTCGGATGACCAAGGATTATTAGATTTACTATTTCATTCCAATTTTCATTATGTTACTGTTCATTTCAGTGCTAATAAAAAATCTTCTTAGCATTGCTTATATTAAACAGTCTGACCTTTTAAACTTCTTTGTTTTACTTCCTCATTAGAATGCATGTGCGTATGTACCCACCTCAATTTGACTTTATAACATTCTTCGGAATCCAGCAGAAGTTCTTTGAAAATATTTTGAAGTTCGAACACATCACTGCTTTTCAGCTAAATAAAAACATCTATATGTTATCGGCAAAATAAAATAAGGATTATTGATAGACCTTGTATCGTATCCCCGATACAAGGTCTCTACTCTCTTAGAAGCTCTACGATATTTTATTTTCATTTGCTTGTGGCTGCCTAGAATCAAAATATATTAGCAAGGCAATATTTCTCTTCATTAAAAATAGTTTATGCTGCAGTTTATTCCTGCATCTCTATTGATAATAAAATATGTGTCTTGGCGCTCTGAAAGCCAAATGATTTCACTTAAAGCTGCCATATTTAGTATATATGTGCTTTGGTATACATGTTCAGAAGCTCTAATTAGAACCTTTATTAAAATTTCAACTTTTAGAATTTTTATGCCACAATTTTCCGAAGATCATTGTTTTTATTAACATAGAGAACGAGTCTTTAGTTTAAAGAAATTCTTCCAATATTTGACAATTGCATTTTTACATTTGGGCACATATTTCAATTTTTAGAATTGTTTTACCATTTTTTTTCTTAATGGGTAGTTTTTTGTCCTGTTTTTAGCAAAAAATTCAAATTCAGTTTAGTTTTTAAAATTGAATAATTTAAAAGGTATTAAAACTTCTTATTATTGATTATTATTAACATTAAATTAGAAAAAAGTGTATTTGAATTTTTGTTTTGTGATGAGATGGTATCTAAACTTCAATCTTCTTAATCTAGTCCTAGCTTCGTTAATAAATTACAGTATGTGAAGGGATTCACAATCATTCGATTTGTAGGGGGAAATAACAGTCTAATTCTTGTTCCAGTTCAGTCTAGTGATTGGAAAAATGTATAAAATATCAATTTTAAACTTTAACTTTACACTGTTTAAAGCCTACGACTGAAATGTATAACTAAAAAATGTCTTGAATTTTTTTTGGATCACATGTGTTGCTATTTTTTAAAATTTGTAAAAAGAAGGAAATGCATAGCAATTTTGTATCACTTTTAGAGTTTTGTATTCGTGCAAATAGTTGTTTTTATCATAAATTATTTAATTGTTGTGAAATTTTCTATTTAATTGAAGTGGAGTAAATAATTTTTTTTAATTAAATCTAAAATTTAGATAATGAATTTTGCTCTGTGAATACCACAATTTGAAGTCGGCCAACTCGAGAGTTTAAGGTAAAGGTATGCATTCGAAGAGCGTTGCATTCTGTGCGTAATGCGTTTTATCGTACTTTGCATCTCACGCCCAGTCTGCTTGCCTAAAAAAATATATTATTGAAAGGAACAGTAAATCGGAGTAAATTTTGAGTCTGTGCTGATAATCGGAACTTCGAGGTTTCTTGAAAAGCATCTTTGGACATAGGTCATTACGTTTAATATTATCTTACTCGAATAGGTAAAAAGTTGGTGTAGCATAAAACAAAATGTTTTGTTTATACTTAAAATATAAGCTCAGTATTTTGCCGCCCTTTCTAGTTTCGAATCTTGGTTACAGCATATTTTGCTTTGCTAGTTGATTTGAGCACATTTGGCAAAATCGTAGTCCAATTCTAATTTCGTTCCGTGTTTTTTCAGCAAGCTTTCACGTGGCGAAATACATTTCTTAATTTCATTATTATAACGTTTTGTTTACACATTCAGTCACCGAAATCTCCGTTGTTTATTAAATTAAATAATTAAACCATGATTATATACTCTAAATTGCTTGTTATAAATATTTAAAATACGATTTTAGCATCAGGCTCATTACGGGAAAAACCTGTAAAACTCGCACTGCTATCGAAGTAATAAAATGAAACTTTTCAAACAGATTTGTATAGCAATCTTGCACTGTCAATGCTATGAAGACATTTTTCCCTTCTCTAATTCAAAATATTAATAAAAACGTGGACATAGGGCATATCGCAAGTGGATATATGCAATGAGACATTTGCATATTTTATTACGCATGTAGAAAGTTATTACATCATTGCTGCACCATAAAATAATTTAGACCTTAAAATTTTGCATTCAGAAAGCTATATAAAGTCTCAAAGATAGACAATTATTGAAAAAGAATCGCTAAAAATGGTTTTGTTTGCATAATGCTATAATGATAAAAGCAGGTAAAAATATGAGATTTAAAAATTTTGAGTGTCTATTTTTGCTTTATTCATTGCCTACATGATTTCGAGCTTCAATTGTTCGCTACCTTCAAGTATTTAAAACTTCCATTGAAACATGCTCTGTCATAATAAAATAAGGTATTTCATTTTTCCCTTTTTTTGAAGTGGAAAAACTAATTCATAATGCTATTTATAACTTGCGCAAAGAATAATTACAATTTTCTTCTAAATAGTTTCAAAAAAGGGATTTGGACTTCAAAATAGTAGCATTACATTGATTCGGAAGGTCAACTGGAGGAATTGAAATGCTGAAGCTATCGGCACTTCCTAGCTGGTTTGAGAAAACAAGATCTGGATTAAATTGCACCATGCCATTTCATCTTTGGATGACGGAGGACGATATTTTCTGCTGGATTTCCACTATTTGTCCACACAATTTATCCTCCGGTATTGTCTACATAATTGTGACATTCTAGTTGCTTAGAGATTACTTGTGTAGAATATCCGACGATTATGATTTTCCCTTTCTTTCAAAATACCAGAGGTTTAGATTTTAAAGTCTTTCCAAGATTTTACGATTCGTTCTGAAATATTCTTAAAAGTGAAAGACGTTTAGAATATGGAACAAATGAATCCCCTCTCAAAGATTAATAATCTAGCAGTAATTGAAATCAACTCAAATTAAAAATGAGTTTAAAATCCCCTATAGAATTGTTAAAATCCTTTGACTTTTTTAAAAAAGAATAAAATCAAGTCAGTTTTCCAAAAATTCAGTAACTTTTCGCGATTGTTAGTTTGAAGATCAGTTCGCCCTGTAAATATTGATTCTAATGTTCCCAAATTTTTCAGCTTCTGGTATTAGTTCAGGATATTTCTAGAATCGAATGTTTCATCGAACTCGTGAAGTTTATTCTTCAAACAGCCTTGACTCATTTCGGCTAGTAACCACATTAAAAATTAGTTTAGCTTTTTATATGCTGCTATTCAAATTTCTACTTAAGAATTGTGATGTCAAATTAGATTGTGTAATACAAATTAAAAATCTGGAAAAATAGGAGACATTGTTCAAATAAGTTTTACTACTAATTCAAAAGTATTTTGCGAATAAAAACAAATTACTTGTTATCCGGGTAAAGTAGAAATTTTATTTTATGCAAGGTAAATTGCTTTGCCTTGAAAGGAATAAGCTTTTAATTCGGGCATCAAAAATCGAAACATTAAAACCTACCAATTTTTTGTAACATAGACAAGAGTTACTTAAATATATTTAGGAAATTAAGCGCCATATGCTTAAAAACTTGAATCAGAGCCCCGATATTAAAATGTGCATAATAAATGAAATAGATAATAATTAAGAATTTTTGAACACATCACGATTAAAATGTGCATGATAAAAATGTCACCATCCCTAAAATTCAAATGAATAGAAATGCTTTTTAACTTCGACTGTTCTCCGAATTTT
>JAOUZG010047109.1:18922-30656 GCA_026289955.1 Argiope argentata
TAAATTAAACTGTTTCAATAATAGCAGAAAGTTTCTGTTGGATTCATGGGCCTTTTAACTCAATAAAGTGAGATGCAGTGACTGAGAAATCAACGAAGCAAATTTGATGGGCATTTACGAGAATTTCGCTATAAATAACACCCCATGCTACTTGCTGGAAATTATTGGCACAACGTCGTACTCCATATGAACAATGTCTTTCCAGTTCTGACGAAAGAATCAGTAGCAGCTATCTGGATGGCCACGAATTTTTTACTCAGATTCGTACAGAAGTAAGATAGGTAAGTTATGCTATTTATGATCACTGTCATATCGAAATGAATACTGGATGTAATCATAAGATTGAATTGTGAAAATGGAGTTTTATCTCGTTAGGATTTGATAGGCTGGACATCATGCTCTGTATTTATGCCTTTCCCTGAATAAAGGCATCTTGTTAACCTCTGGCTGAGTTGAGTCTTTATCTACACTAAATTTGCTGGATGCGGGGAAGTATTCACTTTGGAGATTGAGGAAATTCAAAAGCACCGAAAGTTCGCTATTTAGATTAGTGTTACTGCATGTAATTTGAAAACCATTTTTAATTGGTTCGTTTTGTAAATCAGTTACTGGAGGCTTCAGAGATGCGAAACATAACTATCCAGAAGTATTTAGATAAATGCAGACTTTCACCCACTTCTCAACATATGAATTAAATTGTAACATGTCTATAGTCGTTTCTGAGAATAGGATGCGAGATAATTAAACACTTCCGAATAGACGTCGGCATTTGAACAACATGCAGTTGTTCGTATCACAAGAAAACGCTGCATATCGATGGAACCGTTTCAGGTAATGTTCCAGCAGCTACGGTAGGACAAAATGCATCTAGGAGAATCTGTTTAGCTTAGGCATTTGCCTACTGCAAGTTTATTTATAGAGATGACAAGCATATTCCTATTCTTTAAAATACATCATTCAATAGTCATTATAATTTTTTAAAAAGTTTGGAAATTATTAAATTCGTTTTTTAAAAGTATCTAAATATACATACCATAAGATTTGAATAACAACTTTGGTAAAATAAAATTTGATATTTCTCAGATAAATTTTATGTATTCTAACGCTACAATTTCTTTTTGAATAGCATTCTAACGATTGACGGATAAAGCTGGTTATTCTGGATTCAAGAATTCCCTTTAGTGAAGAATTAATAAATTGAAGGCTCCGCTTTCTTAAATATGCATGAAACTCCAGGAAATAATTTTTTTTGCCTTGTTTCAATTTCCAGGAATTTAACATACGTTAACTATGATTAATTTCCATTTTAATGGAAAAATGGCTGGTGGCTGCATTAAAAAATTGTTCTAATCAAAATTTAAACAATTAAATAAGTTCCGTCAATATAATAGTAAATTCTTTGCATGATTATGAATTATTTATAGGTTAATACAGCTAAATAAAGGGTATACATACTTCTGATATATGGTTTGATTTCTTATTTAAATATTTTTATGTGGTCATATGTTTACAGTGTAAAGTTAACGGCACAAAATATCTTGAACTTTCAAGTGCTTACTCGAATTGTTTCTTTTAGGATTGAACCATAATATACAGCAGATTTAATTGATAGTCACAGCCTTTGTCTAATATGTTTTGATTTGAAAAAAAATGTGTCCTCTTTAAGGCAAAAAAAAATAGAAATTCCAACAACTGACATGTGGAATGAAAGGGGAAGAAATGGATAAAAGATTATAAATATTGGTTTCTGCGCAAATTTTGTCAGAATTACTAATTTGATTTCTTATATGCAATTTTTTTACAGGAGAAGAACATGACAACTGTTTCTAATGCTGCTTTCAAGAAAGAATTAAAATTCTTTTTGGAGTAATAGTAGTAAGAGCATTGATAATATCAATTTAAATAATTTTATATTTACTAGAAAGCCTCTTGATGAGTTTTAAATTTATAATTTTTCTTAGATAGGTTTTTTGTCGCTCAAAACAGAGGTAAAATTATATCATCTACCATTGATAACAGAATAGTGCACGGTGGAGAACATATACATGATTCCATTTAATTGGGCGATGGCATAGTACACCTGTCATGTGGAGAAATGGCCTTTGACCTCCATCCCCTAAATCTATGTAGAAGATATCTGGATGGTGAGTTGAGTGACATATAATTCAAACTGAGATGAAGATTGTGTCGAATCATTTTTGATTTGATTATAAAATAACGATTAAAACTATAAAAATGTAATTTTTTTTTTTTTGTATTTTGTTAGGTTTTAACAAGAATGATCCTTATACATTATTGATGGCCTGATTTTAAACCAGAAAGACATCATCCGTAATAAACCTTTCTCGGTTCCACTCAAAGCCTTAGACTCCAACTCTTCAAGGGGGAGGATATTCTATCCGGAAAAGTTCGAATTATCTGGAGTTCAATGGGTTGGTAAGTTCCTGAATTGAAAAAATAGTAATAAATTTACCCAACCAATGACACTATGTAGCCATTGTATTTGGTTCCTCCAGAAAGTATCCCGGAGACAATGAAGAAACATGAATCCTAATTTCATGGATACTGTAAATAAATAATTGATGCACGTGTCATAGCGTGAGATCGATTTCCATTAACAGTTGCGGATGAATTTTCTATTGGAATCCACTTGCTCAAGCCTTCTGCATGTTCTCGTAACTAGGGAAAGGATTGATCAAGGATCTTTTCAAACCTGCATCAATGAAATATTAGAATAGTTTCCGAATAATTTTGTTTCGTGTCTTAATTAAACAGAATTTTGGGCAAGGATCAAATTTGTTGCTTTTGATATTTAAATTATATAATCGAAAAATTGTTAACCACGGTAGAGACTTGTATCAGTAAAATCTCTAAAATTTGCTTTTCAAATATTGAAATGATAAACATAACTATATTTAGTCTTAAAGAAAATATGGATGTTTCTCAAACGAAGCTTCAGACTTAGTTTCTTCATTAAGCTCGAATACGTTCAATTTTAAAACATTTAAACGGTTCGAGATAATGGTAAAAATAGCCTATAGTATTCTTAAGTCAGGCCAGCAACTGCACCTACTAGTCGGCTATTTGACCATTCAATAGTGACAATTCTTACTTTCGTAGAGAATAATTAGATTGGTAATTCCTGCGAGATTATGGAGGAAAAGGATAAAGCGTTGTTAAAAACTTTAAAGTTTTATTTAAATCTTTATAAATAGTCCTTTTTTTTTAAAAAAAAACAGGTATCGGAAACTTATAACTAATCCTAACTAAAGTGAAGAATTATTTTCCGTTTTCATTGATTGTGAAGTCTTAAGTATATTCTTTGTAGTGGTTTTTACATTATTGATACATATATAAGGAGTAAAATGAAATCAATAGTATTATATCTTGCATTTCGTATTCCTGATGATTTCAAATTTGTTCTATGCTAATTCAAATATTTATTTTTTAGAAAATGACCGAGATTTGACAAAAGGGATGATATTACGACAGACACCATCTGGAGCTTTCATCGAGAACACAGGAAAACCGTTGTAAAAATGGACACGCATCCAATATTTATACCCGAGTGAAATTATATGGAATTTCTAAAATTATAATAATTAGACAAAGCTAAAAATATTTAGTACAAAAGTTGATCAATGAATAATCTGTCCACATAGTGGAAGCATGATGTATGTTTGCAATTGTAATTATTAAATTGTCAATAAATATGTATATAAAATCTTTCTTACACTTTAAAAATAAGGTATTCGACATTTTGTATATGGAGATTTATAAACTTTAAAACGTTTGGTAAATTACCACCCATAACAAATATTTTAGTATAATGATGATATTTGATATCGAAAGTCTTTGAAATTTTCATATAGCTACTTAAATAAAACTTTTCTACCTTCATTTCCTTGAAGCTTGTTTTCTAATCATTTGAGATACGATCTTTTTAAAACGATCTAGATCAATAAATGTTTTATACTGGTAGCTTGAAATGTGATATTTGATTTTGTGATTAATCTAAATCTAATTTTCAACAAGATTTAAAAGTGTAATTTATTTTTTCCTGCAGGATGAAAAATGCTCCTTAATTTTTAAAAATTGCTATAATTACTTATTTGAAATCAACAAATTGTCAAGCAGGACTCCGATTGACCCAGAAATATAGGCAGGATTTGGAACAACTAACGCAACTGTACTTTCTGAAATGAAATAGAGTCAATTTTCATGGGCACTCCTTCACCATTGTCAATCTATAATGTATCAACTTGGTGTTAAATGAATTTGTTAGAACTATTTTTCATCGCCAATTGCTGTAAAATTTCAAAAAATTGAATATTTTTTATTGTGAAATGATTGACATCAACATAATGACTTGCTGTATCCTTCCCAATTTATCTAAATTTTAAGAGAAATTGCATTTTTTATTTTGAGCTGAATGGCAACGCTCGTGAAAGCATTATCTTGTCCCTTTCTAGAGCTTTATTTCACGATATTTATTTGATAACTCATTTTATAGATAATTTCCTATAATCATTTATAGATAATTTAAGAAAGAATTTTGTATTTCATAAGGATCTTCAAATTTGCCTTTGAAATATTGACTATAATTTTGCAAAAGATTTAATGCTTAATTTTTAACAACTGGTCTCAACTCGAAATTTTCAAAAAATAATTCCTGTTTTAGAGCTTAATATTCTTAATAATTCTTATTAATTTTCACATCTACAAGCATCAATGTATAGCCTTAATTCATCCTCAATCGAAATTTTAAAAGCATATTTTTTCTTAATTTAAATCTAAATTTTTTTCCGAAAATTTACCAATATCACTATATTAAATATTTCTATTCGTTGCATACATTTGCAGCCCCTTTTCAATTCAAAATTTTAACCTTATTCAATTTTAAATAGCGCTGGCAATAGTTATTGTAAAATTAATACTAAATTTAAAAATTATCCCGATTTCGGATTTTAATTTGTAGATAGATGTGGATGTCTGCGGATAAAAAGGAACTTCGATTGGTTTGGCCGGCCAACCAATCAAAATACCTTTTGATTCTCTGAAAGCGTTTGATCCCCGTGTCTGATCAGCACGGTGATCAAAATGCTTTTAGAGAATATGAGGCGCTCGTATGTGAGCATGAGTTAAAATTCCTAAACATTGATCTGAATAAAGTTAACGTTATAAGAGAGGAAAAAGCGAATGGATGCGATGAATGTCAATTAATAGTGTATAGGTGATTTTTTTCTGTGATATTAGAAAGTAAGGGACTCTAAATTATCAGACTTGTAGAAGTATTAAATCTTCTAATCCTTTTTCTTCTAAAATATTTTATAAAATATTAAATTTTTACTTATTCCGAGTTTTATTATGTATTGAAAAAGTTATTTATGGATTTTCAACTGAAATTATATTATACAATAACTTATATAAATTTGTTAATTTTTCTATTGTTATATTTTAAGAAGGAATGTTTAATTTGAACTTTACAACTAGAGTATAACAGCTTTGTCTAGTCATTTTTTTCTTTAAAATTTGAATTCCTTCACATATTTATTAAATGCAGTAATAAGACTAATTTGTTGTCTGTAGTGAAATCTTAGTCCAATGTATTTTTATTCCACTTTTAATGTTTAGTAACATTGTAAACTGCTTTTGTATACCAATTTTGTAAATAAATTATATATTTTAAATTCCATTTTGTATTCAATTACCAATTATTCTTATCTCTTGTCTTTTTTCCGATAAAAATTTAAACTTTCTGAGAAACACCCTTAACAAATTTATAAACTCGAATCTGAAGAATATTGAACTGATTCAAATTGAAAGATGAAATTCATAAGATGAATTTACCAATAATTAGATGCTATCCTGTTCATTAAATCATTTTGTTTCAATTTAAATGTCGCAGAACAAAAATATAAAATTAGAAACTGGTGAGTCTCTAGATATCCAGAACAAAAGTATAACAAAACTTTCGTTTAAATTTCAATACCTTGGAATTTAGATTAATCGTCATTCGAATTTAAAACAATCAATTAACTCTTCGCTTGTTCCTTTGGATCTCTCATTGATATGATGAAATTATCCGAAATGAGATCACCGCTATCTTCAGAACAGATTTTACACTAAATCTTATTATATGAAAACTCTGTTGCATTTATTCAGCAATAAGAATTTTCCGTTCACGAAAATTTCAGGAACCATATCTGAATGAAAATTATCAAAAAGCTTCCCATGAAAGTCGAACGTTTACAAGCATTTATTGCATATATTTAACATTTTATGCTCTTAAATTCTCGGGAAATAAGTATCTGATCAAATATTTCAGAAAAAAAGATAAGGAAGGCACATTTATGTACATAATTTTATCAAATATAACTAGCATACAGTAGCGATGAATATAAAGTTATAATCAACATTCATTAATATTTTTTTCCTGCCTTAAAAACCGAAATTTTTTTAGTCTGCAACTCTTTCTGGTAGATTATTTTCTGATTTTTCCAAATTATTAATATAATTCAGTATTCCTGAAATCAAGAAACTATCTGAACATGCGTCTTTATTCGTTGGAATACTAAAGACTCCTGCTTATCTCTTCATTAATGGTTTTTGAATTGGAGACAGATATTTCTAGAGATCAAATCTTTTGCCTGGAACTTGTAATTGAAAGAAGCACAAATAATATTCTACACTGTTTAAGGAACATCTACTTTCTGCACAGTCTTTATCCATAAAATAAAATTTAATTAGTGCAATATTTTACTACGTAAGGATATTATGATACTGTAATAGCCGTTCTTAAACCTAAAAAAGATATTATTAATCCTTTCTATTACAGACCGATCGCACTAATCAGCTGCATCTATAATACTTTTGAGCATGTGATTGAGGCGTTTTCTTTAAGAGTTGCAGAGGAATGAGTGCATTTTATCTCATAAAAATAATTCTATTTTTCTGCTGCTGTATTTAGTAGCATGAAAAAAACACCACCTTTTAAATGCGTTTCGTTTGTCAAAGCTGGGGGTTCTCTGATAAATTTGAAAGGCAAAAATTTCACCCTTCGGCACAATAAAAAGTTGCTGTTGCAAACTTTGTTAAAACAGCTGCATCTCTTTTAATTTTCTAATCTATAACTATAAAAATTTTCAAATCTTCGTTCTGAAAACCAACCGTTGGCCGAATAATACTGAAACAAAAATGTCTTTTTTTTTGTCACTGCTTTTTAGTTTTTTTTTCTTCGAATATTCAGTTCATTTTTTAACATCTGTTATAACTACAAAATATTTAGAAATAAAAAAAGAAATATATCTAAAACTTTATTATTCTTCCACATATTCGAAAATAAACCCTACAAAAAGGAGCATTTTAGCAAAAGCCTTAAACCTCCAAGCTACACTTTAATAAAGTCATTTGTCAAAATAAGATTTCTTGCAGGTTTACAGAATTTTTTGTTTGAAATAAGTGGAATTTCAGCAGAAAAGCACAATCATTTAATTATTTCCAGAAAGCAGCACCATCTGTTGTTGAAAAATATAACTAATTTTTCAAATCTGTAAATTTATTTTTATCCCAATGGAACTGAAACAATATGTGTATTTTAATCGCTGCTCGTTTTTTTTTCTTCAAAAATACCGGACATTTTTTAAGACATGATATAACCTACAAATTATTTTTAAAAAATGGAAAAAGAAAGAAAAAATATGTAAAACTAAATTATTTTCCGACATATTCGAACAGAAAACCTACAAAACGGTCAATTTTATCATGTGACTTTATGTACCAAGCCAAACCTTCCTGAGGTCAGATGTCAATAAAATATTCTTTGATAGTTTACATAAGTTTAGTTTGAAATAAACGGAATTTCTTTCTAGTTTACAGAAATAAATGGAATTTTGGCAGAAAAGCACAATGCCCTGATTGTTTCTAGAATACAGCGCCATCTCACGTTAAAAAATGTAAATAATTTTTTAAAATCTTCCTTCCGAAAATGTACTGTTGTCCGAATAAAACTGAAATAATAGGTGTACTTCCATCGCTGCTTGTTAATTTTTTTTACATTCTTCAAATATACCGGTCATTTTTTAAACATCCGATATATACTACAAAATATTTTTTAATGAAAAAAGAAAAAATATATATGTAAAGCCAAATTATTTTCTCACATATTCGAATAGAAAACCCACAAGAGGCTCATTTCAGCAAATGACTTAAACCACAAAGCAACACTTCCCTGAAGTCATATGTCAATATAAGATTTCTTGATGGTTCACAGAATTTTTGATTCGAATATATGGAATTTGACAGAAAAACTCAATGATTGCATTATTTCTAGTATACACCGCAATTTCTTGTTAAATAAAATGACTATTTTTTTAAATCTTCGTTCTGAAAATATACTGTTGTCCCTATGATACTTAAACAAAAGGTGTTTTTCTGTCGCTACATGCTGGTTTTTTATTTTTTTAAATAATCCCGTCATTATTAAACATCCGATAGATGTTACAAAATATTTTTTAATAAACTAAAAAAGAAAAAATTATGTGAAGCTAAATTATTTTCCTACATATTCGAACACAAAACCGACAAAATGGTTCATTTCAGCAAATGATTTAACCCATCAATACACACATTCCTGAAGTCAAATGCCCATGTAAGATTTCTAGGTGGTTTAAAGAATTTTTGATTGAAATAAAACCAATTTTGGCAGAAAAACACAATGCTTGCATTTTTTCTAAAACGCCGCGCCACCTTTTGTTGAAAAATATAACTAATTTTTCAAATCTTCGTTCTGAAAATTTACTCTTGTTCCAATGAAACTGAAAGAGAAGTGTATTTGTATCGCTGCTTGTTACTTTTTTTTAATATTGCAGTCATTTTTAATCATCCAAAATAACTTACAATATATTTTTTAAAACGAACAAAGATAAACTAATTTTGTGAAACTAAATTATTTTCCCACATATTCGGTCACAAAACCTACAAAAGGGTTCTTTTAAGCACGACTTAACACACCAAGCCACTCTACCCTGAAGTATGAGGCCAAAATAAAATTTCTTAATGGTTTACAGAAAAGGATACAAATAAATGGAATTTTGGCAGAAAGGCAAATTGATTTCTTTTTTCTACAACGTAGCGCCATCTCTAGTTGAAAAATATATTTAATTTTTCAAATCTTCGTTCTGAAAATTAACTCTTATCCTAATGTTACTGAAACAAAAATTGTATTTTGGTCGCTGCTTGCTAGATTTAATTTTTTAACTGCCCCGTCATTTTTAAACACCCAATATATTTTTGTTTTTCTATCACTGTTGATATTTATTATTTTTTTAATACAACCTTCATTTTTAAACTTCCTGTATATCTTACAAAATATTTTTTAATAAACGTAAAAAGAAAAAAAATATTATTTGAAACTAAATTATTTTCCCACATGTTCGAAGAGAAAGCCTACAAAAAAGTTTATTTCAGTGCATGATTTAAACCACCAAGCCACATTTTCCAGAATGCAGGTTACAATAAAAGATTTTTTCATGGTTTAAAGACTTTTTGATTCAAATAAAAGGAATATTACAAGAACAAGAGAAGGCTTGCATTTTTTTATTCAATGTAGAGCCATCTCTTAATGAAAAAATATAACTAAATTTTTAAATTTTCGTTCGGAAAATTAACTCTTGTCCTTTTTGTTACTGAAACAAAAAATGTATTTTTATCCCTGCTTGTTAAATAATATATTTTTTTAAATATTCCCGTCAATTTTAAACATCCGATATATCTTTTGAATGCAATTTTTAAGAAATATGCTATATTGAATGTGAAATATTCCTTAAAAATATATTTCAAAACTTTAGGATTTCTTTGAAAACACATAGAATTCTTTGCAATTTTTTGTGTCAAGTTCATGCACATGCGTAAAACGCCGCCGTATTCTCAGCATTGTGATTTTAGATCAGGATTTCACTACATTTAAAAGTAAAATTTTATAGTCGTTTTAAGATTCTAACACCCCACCAGTTCGTAAGCGAATTGTGGCATGGTCGGCAGAGCGACTGGGCGAATGTAGCTTTTTGATGGTCTTCGGTTCGAGTCTCTAAACCGCTAATTTGTTCTAAATATTTTTTTTTCTTTTTTTTTCTTTTTGAACTTTATTTTTAAGAAAAATGCTATATTGACTATGAAATATTCCTTAAAAAAATATTTCAAAACTTCAGGATTTCTTTGTAAATACATAGAATGCTTTGCAATTTTTTGTGTGAAGTTCATGCACATGCGCAAAACGCCGCCGTATTCTTAGCATTGTGCTTTTAGACCAGGATTTCACTACATTAAAAAGTAAAATTTTATGGTCGTTTTAAGATTTTAAGACCACATGGGTTCGTAATCAAATTGTGGCATGGCCTGGAGAGCGACATAGCGGATCTAACTTTTTGATGAACGTCGGTTCGAGTCTCTAAACCGCTAATTTGTCCTAAATAATTTTTTTTCTATTATTCTTTCTTTTTGAACGCAATTTTAAAGAAAAATACTATATTGAATGTGAATTATTCCTTAAAAATATATTTCAAAACTTCAGGAATTCTTTGAAAATACATAGAATTCTTTGCAATTTTTTGTGTCAAGTTCATGCACGTGCGTAAAACGCCACCATATTTTTAGCATTGTGCTTTTAAACCAGGATTTCACTACATTAAAAAGTAAAATTTTAAGTTCGCTTTAATTTTTAAGACCACACGGGTTCGTTAGCGAATTGTGGCATGGTCTGCATAGGGACTGGGCGTATTTAGCTTTTTGAAGATCGTCGATTCGAATCTCTAAAGCACTAATTTCGTCTAAATAATTTTTTTCCTTCTTTTGGAACGCTATTTTTAAGAAAAATGCTATATTGACTGTGAAATATTCCTTAAAAATATATTTCAAAACTTCAGGATTTCTTTGAAAACACATAGAATTCTTTGCAATTTTTTGTGTGAAGTTCATGCACATGCGCAAAACGCCGCCGTATTCTCAGCATTCTGCTTTTAGACCAGGATTTTAATATTTAAAAAGTAAAATTTTATTTTTGTTTTAAGATTCTAAGACCCCACCAGCTCGTAAGCGAATTGTGGCATGGTCAGCCGAGTGACTGGTGGAATCTAGAGTTTTGATGGTCTTCGGTTCGAGTCTCTAAACCGCTAATTTGTTCTAAATATTTTTTTTTCCTTTTTTCCTTTCTTTGTGAACTTTATTTTTAAAAAAAAGGCTATATTGACTGTAAAATATTCCCTTAAAATAAATTTCAAAATTTCAGGATTTCTTTCAAAATACATAAAATTCTTTGCAATTTTTTGTGTGAAGTTCATGCACATGCGCAAAATGCCGCCGTATTCTCAGCATTGTGCTTTTAGACCAGGATTTCACTACATTAAAAAGTAAAATTTTATTTTTGTTTTAAGATTCTAAGACCCCACCAGTTCGTAAGCGAATTGTGGCGTGGTCGGCAGAGCAACTGGACGAATCCATCTTTTTGATGATCTTCGGTTCGAGTCTCTAAACAGCTAATTTGTTCTAAATATTTTTTTTTCTTTTTTCCTTTCTTTGTGAACTTTATTAAAAAAAAGGCTATATTGACTGTGAAATATTCCCTTAAAATATATTTCAAAACTTCAGGATTTCTTTGTAAATACATAGAACGTTTTGCAATTTTTTGTGTCAAGTTCATGCACATGCGCAAAACGCCGCCGTATTCTCAGCATTGTGT
>JAOUZG010047114.1:0-22661 GCA_026289955.1 Argiope argentata
TTTCCTGAACAGGAACTACGAGTTGTGCTTCTTCTGTTTCTACTTCGAGTGAATAGCGATACAGAATACCTTGGTTCATTAAATAACCTCGGCTTGTCCAGTTAGCGAAATTCTCATCTTTTGAACTACTTTCAAAACAGTCAATTATCTTCTTTAATTCTTCGTCTTTCAACTGTTCTTCTCGGATGTCTCTCGGCCCTCTTACTGGGAAATCAGCTGATACTGCAAATACGTCACAAGAGACATCTTCATTTAAATTAGTAGGCCTAGACAACATGTCTGCAAGGACATTTGACTTACCAGGCGTATATTCAATTTTGGGATTAAAAGATTGGATCTGAAGTGCCCATCTTGCCAAACGACCTGATGGCGATTTGATGCTCATAAGCCATTTTAAAGGCTGGTGGTCAGTTGTTATTATAATTTCTTGGTTTTCGACATAGCCATGAAATTTCTCAAGAGCCCAAACTACTGCTAGTGCTTCTCTTTCTGTAGTTGAATAATTCTGCTCCGCTGGAATGAGAAGGCGACTGGCATATTCAATAACATGCTCCTCTGGACCTTCTCCTTGGGTAAGGACAGCTCCAAGAGCATAACTGCTAGCATCTGTTCGGATACGAAATGGCTTTGATCCATCTGGTTGTTTTAACACGGGAGGTGTCATTAATCTTTTCTTCAGGGTTTCAAATGCTTCTTGTTGCTCAGGACTCCAAATCCATTGTACATTCTTTTTAGTAAGATTGCTAAGAGGCCTTGCAATATTTGCGAAGTTTGGAACATATCTTCTAAACCATGAGCAAGTTTGCAAGAAGGACTGGACTTCTTTCACATTAGTTGGAACAGGAATTCTTTGAATAGCGGATACTTTCTCCTGATCAACTTCTATTCCATTTGATGTTATCCAGTGACCTAAATATTTTACGCGATCACAAGCGAAATGGCATTTTTCTCTGTTCGCATGTAGTTTAAACAAAGAAAGTCTTTCCAGAGCAGCTCGTAAGTCGCTCAGATGTTTATCAAAAGTCTCTGATAAAATAATAATGTCATCTAAATAAGATAGAGCAAAAACATTCTTTAGACCTGTTATAAATTTGTCAATCAGGCGTTGAAATGTTGCAGGTGCATTTCGTAGTCCAAAAGGCATGCGCAAATATTTGTACGTTCCAAATGGGCAAATGAAAGCTGTTTTGTCTTGATCAGCTTCATGCACTTTTATTTGATGATGTCCCGATTTGAGATCCATAGTTGACATATAAGTGGTTGACTTAGCTTCTGTGAGCAAATCGTCCATGCGTGGTAGGGGATAAGTGTCCGCAACAGTAATAGCGTTAAGTTTGCGAAAGTCCACACAAAGTCTCATACTACCATTAGGTTTAGAAACCAGTACGACAGGGCTGGCATACGGGGATTCACATTCTTCAATTATACCGTCAGACAAGAGAGTGTCTAATTCTTTTTTTAGCAATTCCTTTTTCGCAGGATTCATGCGATAAGGTGGTTCTGCAACCGGTGGATTATTTCCAGTATTTATACGGTGTTCACAAAACGGTGTTGGTTCTCCCCCTGGTTCGAAGCAACTCTTGTACTCTTGTAGTACGCTTTTTAACTGCTCACGTTGTTCTTTTGTTAGATGCCTACCCTCGTCACTTCGAAGATTTATATTAGACGATGTTTTAGGAGCTTGACTGGAACTGGACATTTCAGGAATCTTTTCTTTTGATTCGGCAACAAAGCAATTTTCATTGTTGGGAGGTACCTTGTAAAAAGAATACTGGATCTGAGGTTTTTCACAAAAATGCCATTTACCATTGGGAACATCAAGAACAATTCCAGCAGACTGGAGAAAATCTGTCCCTAGGAGTGTTCTGTTTCCCTTGCTTCCGGTAAAACAATTAATTCTGTCGGTATCACCTTACCTTCGACCTCAAGATTTACAATCGCAGTCAAGGCAGCTACGTTTCTCTGTGTTCCACCAGCGAGTGTCAAAGAAAACGTCTTGGATTCAAATTTTACGTTTTTGCTTTGTAGCATATGGAACAACTTTTCTCCAGCAATAGAGTGAGATGCACCAGTATCGGCACATACAGCAGATTCCACTCCACAAATTTTGAGAACAATCAAACTCTTAGGCGATATTACAGATTCAAGAGTAAATAAATTTATTCTGTTTACAGACGCTTTATCTTCACTTTTAGAAGCTGAGCAGGTAGGACACTTAGATTGTATATAACCAGGTGTTCCACATCCATAACACTGGACAGCTCTTCTTTCAGGGATCGAGTTTGTCTTCCTGGAGAATACATTTCTCGCTGTCTTTTCCTGTATGTCTTCTCTTGATATGGCAGGCAACTTAGACCTTCTCTCTGTTACTGCGGAGTCACTTCTAAAATTTGGTTTGTTATGTGAAGTTGACTGTTTCTTAGAACCCTGGCGGTTATTTTCATAGGAATCCAATTTCTCTGCTAGTTCTAAAGGCTGATTCCAATTTGCCCATGAATCAAGAAAATGTTCCTTAAGATCAGGTGGGGCCTTTTTCTTAATTTGGTCGCTAATGATTAGACTTTTAAGCTGTTCAAAGTCTTTAATGTTAAGTTCTGTGATCCAACCCTCAAAATATGCTGATATTTCAAAGTAGAAATCTCTCCAAGTTGTATCTAGGCTCTTCTTATGTTGAGAAAATAATTGTCGGAAACGATCCGCAGTTAATCGGTATCGTTTAAGAAGCATTTCTTTAACTTTACGGTAATTTTGTGAATCTTCCTCGTCTTCTCTCGCAATAACCTCTGCTATTTCAATAGGCAATGAGCTTATCAAATAAGGAATCCATTTTGATTCTGGAATGCTTAAGAATCTTAATTGACGTTTAAATATTGTCAAATAGAGCCCTATTTCATCTTCTTTTGGGTTAAATCTTGGGACAACTTTCGTAATATCCATTCTATGCTGATCAGTTTCTTGAACTGTCTCCTTTTGAGAAATCATTTGCTTTTCAAGCTGAATTTTCAATTTTTCTAACTCAAAAACACGTTCCCTTTCGACGCGTTGAGCTTCGACAGCTTTTTCCTCTTCTGCTTTCTTTTGTATAAAAGCAAGACGAGTTTTACAGAAATTAGTATCATATGATGTACTTTTAGTGATGAGGTCTTTTATTCTTAAGAACGTCATATCGCTTCTCACTTCGATTCCAAGATCCATTGCTAGAGCTTTTAGATCATCTATTGTGCACTGAGCCAGGAAAGCCATTGTCTGAATGAATCAAAGTGGAACCAGAGAAGGAGTATAAATGAGTTCTTTTACAGTGCAGTCAATTGCAAAATTATAATTGATAAGCAAAAATTTATATATTTACTCTCAGTACAAAAATGTATTTACACTTAAACAAATGTTCACTTCCTATCGTGAATCAATTGCAAGAAAAAAATGATGCCAAATACTTTATAGAGTTAAGAAAAATATGTATATAAGCATTCATTTGACAAGACAAAATATAATTAAAAGTTTTCACTGAATATCAAGGAAAAGTTATAAATTTACTACAATAAAATAAGAATGCAATTTCAAGTTATATCATTTAGAAAGTAATGAAATTTGCCTGTATTTAAATAAGATTTCAACTAAGTTTCATATTTCTTGCACTAAAATTATAAATGACATAATAATACCATGCAGAAATAATATTAAAACGCTATATTTATGCAATAAAATACAACAATGAAATATTTGAAATTAAAAGAAATAAAACTCTTCTATTCAAAATGTTAGAAATTCCTCCGAAAACACATATAAACAAAAATAAAATTACACAATAACTGAATATGTATTAGCATTTTTCTTCCAAAAACAAAACTCAGCAGTACTTCTTGAACATATATGATTAGTTTCAATTTAATATGACTGATATACTCAATTCACAAATTAAAAGAATGCTTTTTATTTCCGGTGAACACTTTCAAAGTTTTAATCTACTTAAAAATTCATTTGCTCGTGAAAGAAGAGAGAGAGGAAGCAGAAATAATTTCACCAGCCACTTCCGGTCGGAAATATTTAATGAAAACACTGGTTCTTTCTACTTTTATAAACGCTTTTAAATAACCATCAACGCTATTTATACTAACTCTTCAACAACAAATATTTATAATTTTATACACATCAGGATTGACGTTGATACGATATAGAATTTTATAAAAGTAAACTAAAAAATTAATTGAAGGAAAAAATATTTTTTTCTCTTATAAATTGCTTATGAATACGATATTAAACAAAGCATAAATAATATTTGTAATAATTCTTCAATACTCATTCACAATTCAATACGCGACAGGATTGACGACAATAAAATGAAAAGTTACTTACACTCTTCGCTAAGAAACTAACTTCGGTTGAAGATTTATCACCAAACAAAACAAAGCTTCGGGATGAAGGTTTATATGCATCAATTCCAGGACGGAAATAGCATAGAATTCAGGATTGAATTGCGAAAATTACAGGATGAATTTGCAATAATAACCTGAAAAGGAAAGCGAGCCTCTGCTCTGGAGTCTAAACATGGATGTTTACAGTGGGGTGAAAAACATTCGGGCCGCGCGTTGGGGAGCCATTTTTTGTAGCCGTGAACAAAACGAGTTACCGTTGGGCGCCAAATACTATTCCTGCTAGGGAAAAACAGAACTCTTAAAGGAAGAAGCTAAATTTACATAAATCTTTTTAATAAACATTAAAGGACATAACACACAAATTACAATACATTGACATACGATTAATACATACAATTAGTTAAAAATATAGTAATCGGGGGAAACATCATGTTTACTCCATGACTCCAGAACACAGACTGAAGTTTTTGGGAAGTGACCGCTAGGGGGCGAGCTGGAAAAGTTGTCCTGTTACACAACTGAATCATCGTCACATAAAAACATTTTAGATTTAATTCCCGAATATAAATATATTTCCTCTGAATTAATTTTTAGATACCAATAAAAAAATTTCTTATAAAATATTACGATTATATCTTATAAAATATTATTCTTATAAAATATTATGATACTTATAAACTTATTTCTTATAAAATATTACGATTTCGATTAGAAAATTAAGGTTTGCTCGCTACGTTTTAGAAATGCCGCAAAATGGATTAGACAGTTTCTGTGTCCTGCAAGTTTTGTTCTTAGGTGAAAAAAATAATAACATTGTCCACTCCAGAGTAAGACAAAGATGAAGACTCAATTGACTAAAATTACCAATTTAAAACTTTAAGGATAAGATTTCGAAAAAGTGTGATGGCATTAACAACCACAGATTTTTTTAAAAGTGCTCTTTTTAGACATTTATTTGAAATAACGCAAGAAAACAGAAATATCTTAATTGATGCGCCTTTAATAGAGCTGATTATTTGTAAATTCATCTGTATTACAAAGATTAATCTAGATTGCTGAAATTTTGTGGCGGGGCTTAAATTAAAATGTCAGACCTGTAAATCCAGTTTCAAAATCTATCGACAATTTGCTGACGACTCAAAGTGCTATTTGATGAAAAATGTTGTTAGTAAAGGGAAAATATAATAAAAAATTTTTAGATATAGAATAATGAAGAAGGAAATGATAAATCAATAAACAAAAGTGAAGAAAAGAAAGTCAAACGTCTCAAACAACACAACTTGATTTTCTGATTCGACTTTTAAAGAAAATATCCTTATTATCCAAGAAAATGTCATGATTTTTTAATGGAGAGCCATATTACCTTTCTCAATTTTCAAAATGCTTTTAAAATGAAAAAAAAGAAACTAAATCTTTGATAAATAAGGGCAAATTATCTCTGATGTCCAGAGAGGATGCATGAAGAAATGTTCATTCTGTTTGGATTTCTAAGTAAAAACAAATTCGCTTTTGAAAAATTTGGAGTATTAAAATTGTTGTGATCTAAATGTCATTCAAAATGTATTTTAAATATGAGAAATCTTGAGAACTGATTTATTTTTACTTTTTTTTAAAACATGTAACTATACAAAATTAATTTTTGTATCAATCTTAAAATGTCAAAACTATTAAAAACTTTTACATTCTGTAATTTGACCTTGATGTACTCTATTTCTTAAAATTAAATTAAATAAACTTAAATGCAAATCGAAATCATATTAGAAGTTTATAGTGATAAAACACCAATATTTTGTTCATTGAATTATTTATGACTTCAGAGATTAAATATCGTTATTCATCTTCTTCCAAACAATAATCCTGCTACCAAACGACGAATAACGCTGGCGTTAGCTGATGAAAATTCCGTGTAACTATTGCTTATGATGTTTCGTTTTGTAAATTGCTTATCATAAAGATTTGTTTGCTCGAAATTATATTTAAGAGAAACAAATTTTAGAATAAAACGCAAATTTTCCAAGTAATAAAGTGTGAATTCCGTTTTTTACATTGTAAGATTGGCGTAGAAGTTGGCTTCCATTGCATTTTGCTTAGGGAAAAACTTTCTAGTACCAACTAAATATTTATAATTTGTTCAAATGGCATTTGCTTGCGTCTTCAATATCTGATTTTTTTAAATAATTGGCATTGCTTTTGTCCCGGAAATTCTCATTAAGAACAAAAAACAGAGAAAAAATGTAAATAATTTTGTCATTGACTTTTTTTAAATTTATATTTTTGTGGGATTTTAAAAATTAATATGTCCCCTAAATGTGAAATTTTTTCACATCAATATTTTGTCAGACTAGGAAACCTTGTCATGCAAGGCCAAGCAAAAATTGTTTCGATTATTGTTTACACTTTGTTTCGAATTGATCCTCATAACTAAAGGCAATTTATTTTTACAAAAATTATATTTTTATGCAAGCCATTCTTTTTTCCCTAAACGTTCAGTATAAATTTTAAAATAAGTATAATTTTTTTAAAATTAAAGCTTTAATATGTTTTCATGTCACATTCAACGAAAACGATAGGAACTCATAATGGGACTCACAAATAATTAAATATCAAAATTATTCCTTTTCCAGAAATGCAGGAAGATCAACATAATTTTATCCGATGAATAATTACTAAACGTAAAGGAAAAAATTAAACACCATCCTAATATCGTATATCTAGCGTAATTTGCTAGATATCCCCAACGATTTGCAAAAAAAAAAATGTCTTGCCATATCATCGCATTAATAACTCGTTGATTGTATTACAAATTAAACATGTTATTTTTTTAAATGTTATTTTTTTCAGCCGTTTGTAAAGTTATCTATAAAAAATCAAAATTATACTACTGGGATATAAAAAATGGGAAATACTGACTAAAAATGCACATATGTTGGTTTTCATAAAAATTTAAATATTTTTATTTTACTTGATTTGTTCCACGGCTTTATAAATAGTATTTTGGAGTCTTTTGCATATTTTAATATTACATTTTAAAACATTTGTGGCAATAGTGCAAGTTCGATTTGGTAATCCGTTATGTGCAATTTACTTTTTCTCTACACGAGCGCAGAGGTGTTTCTTTGATTTCTACCACTATCGCCGTGGGAAAACACAGAAAACTCTTTCGAAATGGTGGTTGATTCTTGCTGCTTTCACAAGGATAGGTGTGGGATCATTATCCCTTATGGATACCTATGGTGACGTCCTTTCTATAAGTAGATCTGTAACTTCGGCAGTTTTGGTGCTTAAGGCTCAATCGTAGATGCCTCCTTGACTTGCAGGGTGTTCAGGATGCCTGAGGGCTGTCCAATTGAAACCGTCATGAAGGAAAGGAGGATCAGTTATGAGTGACCATAACGGAGAAGAGTTACACTTTCATGTTGCTATTTAAGGTGGAATTAAAGAGTAAATTAAACCAATCTGCAATTCATTAAATCTAAATTATAGAAAAGGACTTTTCAATCCTCATAGGAGGTATGTATCTGCTAAAATTGTGAAATACATATTAAAAGATCTGACCTTTAGAGAACCAACATAAACAATAAATAATCGCACTTATTGTCTGCATAAATGTAGATTTGTCTATATACTTTGTATTTATGAGCTTTGTACTGATTATTATCCGTATTTTATGTTTCTCTTTGTATTTCGCTCCGTATTCTTTGCGAAATGGAAGGAAAAATTGTTGTAAAACTGTCGTGACTCAATGTCGATGCTTTATTTCAAACAGTCTTTATTTACTGAGTATAGCAGGTGCATTATATCCTATTTTGGAAAATAAATTGTGTTGTCCTCATGCGAACAGTTATTAAAAAAGTGGAAAGAAGGAATCTAATGTAGAGCAACTACTGTTTTGATTGGACTAAACTAAGCAGTGGTGTTCTGTGTGAACTTGATTGCATTTTACCAATTGTATACCTTTGCTGAGATTCATATTCAAAAGTCATCTTTAGGAACACTTTCTGTCTCAGCCCTCAGGTTCTTCAGATAAAAAGTTTTTTTTGTCTGTACTTGCTGAGTTCCAAAATCTACAAGTTAGACACTTCCCTAATATATGTGGGTCCTCTGCGTATGTGAAAATCCACTATCATCTCATTTTCGTTTCACTAAAGCTTGTTCAGCTCCGTTTTCACTCAACTTACGTTACCAAAAATTTCACTGAATTGTGTGAACATCAATAAAAGTGAGATGCAATTCACCTAATCTGGAAGTTATATCTTATTGTTATTTACCACTAGAAAGCGTGGAATTCTTTTGTATATGTTATGAAATAGAACATGAGGTGGTTTGAATTTTTTTAAATCCATTTGTTGTTGTTTTTCAAGCATACAATGCTTTAGTTGCGTGCGAGGAAAGAAATAAAGATTCTAATTTTGCTTTTTACGGTGGGTTGTTTGTTGGTGTTTCGAAGATTAATTGGCGAAAGGCGATTGTAAATATGAGCATCTAATTCAGCAAAAGCTATTTCCTGAGTTTCTATATTTTAGCTTAGAATTTAGAAAAGGATCTGAACAATCCTTTGAATTTCCTTCTTGTTTAATATTTTCGGACATTAGACATTTATTCGCAGGGATATTGTTAGCAAAAAACGAACTGTTTTCAGTGTCTCAATGAACACAATAGGAGAGTGTCGGCGTTCTACAAGAGTGATTGAGAGACTCACAGCTACTCCTTATGGGATGAATGCGTTTTAGTGGGAGAATGGGAGAGCCTCATTGTAAATTTTCTAAAATTGAAATTATTAAAAAATAATCCCATATCAAACTTTTTCATGTTATAAAACAAAGATGTTATTGCACTAAGATGAGATATACGCCATTTCGAAAATTAAAAATGATTGTTCCTCTGGAACTGGTATCATTAATACAGAAATTTTTTATTCATTTAGAAGAGGTTTACGTTCTTTTTTATTTGCAAAATTAATATTTACTTTTTCATTGAGCCTAAAATAGTTTTCATTCTTGAAATGGGGAAATATTCCATCTCAGGCTCTTTTATCGTAATTGGTGATGAAACAAAATTGGATGATCCTTGTGGATTTCCTTCAAGATTCGATTTCTGTTTGAATTCCACCTTTGACCGAATTTACGAAACTCACTCGATGTGCGCACTGGTAAGGCTCAGAATCGCAGATGGCATTTAGTTGCTTCCGATTGGCTGACTGAAATCTAATTACAGGTATAAAAATATTTTATCTATCTTATCAATAATACATGCTTTTTTCAGAAATTCTCTAAACACTATGTGACCAGTTTTGCAATGATACCAGTCTTCGATATTTGAATCTATATTTTGAATTTTTTCATAAATACAAATTTTAAATAGTTAATAAATAAAGATGAAAATTGCTATTTGAAAAAACGTTGAGTTCGAGCTTTCGAATGCGTTTGTATTTGCTTTTCCATGCGAATCACCCGAATAGCAAATGTCATGTTCCCGTAAAAATATCTTCCTATTAGAAAAAGCATTTAATTTCAAACGCTATTACAGGAAAAAAATATAAATTTTAGTAAATATATCAGTTTTTTTATGCCTTCTTATATATAAAACTATTTTTAACACTTATAAAAAAAGACAAAAATGAATTTCAGATTTTAATGAGTTTCCATGTCTTAGACACCTCAGAGTTCGACAAACGAATGCCCGACATTTCTGTATCCACCTGTTTGTCTTTACGTTACTAAAGTAAATTAAAAAAGAATTAAAATACATTAAGGAAATTTGGGTTAGAATCGGTACATTAAAGTCCCTTCGTAAAGATACACTAAGGATATTTTCGGACGGACCTCGTTTTTTAGCCAGTGTCAGATGACGAGAACAATCCCTGCGCTGGCAGTTTCTTTTCCTCACCAAATTACACCTGCGGGAGGCCGTTTGGCTGGCAGATTTAACGTGTAACAGACCCCCTTTCATGACGTTTCTCAGAGGGAACCGGGTCTCGAACCGAGACCACACCCTCAAACCAACTCGGCCCTTGATGGAAATTTGTGTGCATATTCTACACCAAAAGTGTCCATTCTTAACAAATTTTGAGCGAAATATATTCAGAAAGAATGTGTCTGTTTGACTCTTCGATTCGAATAAAATACGATAACTATAAAACGAAAATAACTTGATGGTGATACACAGGATTAATATATAAGGTGCTGTTACTCATGGGATTCGAATAAAATCAGTAAAAGAATGATGTCGGTTTGTATTTCCAGAAGTTGATAAAAGCGATAATTCAAAAACGGCTATGGATTGAATATAACAAATGAGATATGGAATTTTGTGACAGAAAATGCTGATTTGAGACAAATCTTATTTTCTGCCGATTGTGATAAACGTGCTTATAGTACAAATTCAAATTTCGGATACTCTTAACCACATGCTAAGGATTAATCACGAAGACCCTCCTAAAGGCACAAAAGTCTCGGTAAAAATGCTTACTTTACACCTTAAGTTTAGATTTCGTAAATACTGAGCTCCAATGTCATGCAAGGTTCTCTGTGGCCTGACAGATTCATTAGAAAGCTTGCGAGAAAGTTTTCTGAAGACTACTCCTATCTACATAATATATATAAATAACTACTTCGATGTGCAATTCCAGATTGTGTTCGGTTTTAAATCAATATCTTATTTCTCGACAAAACTAGAAGCCGTCCTATCAATTATGTTCCTACAACTGAATTCTTGTTGTAAATATTGATTTTATAATAAGATTGAAAGAATATTTCTAAATGCAAATTCGATCTTAGAGTGCTATTAACCGCGTATAAAGAATAAAGCGCTAAAAAACTCGCCAAATATGAAGCGACAAATTCAGAATAAAATATTAAATTCTCGCCAAAGACAAATATTTCTTGATTATTTTCCGCCGCTACCATACAAGAGAATGGCAACACTATCCCCAATCCTCAATTTAATGTGTAATGAGAGAAAAGTCGTCTTTACTAGAACGAATACTAGAATGGGGATGGTGAGCCCACAAAAAATTAAAATTGCAATCTTTTTTAGACGAAAAAGTGTAACTTTGTAATTCTCTTCAAGGTTTGCGAAACAAACAGATTTGTTTCATTATTCTAAAATAGTTGGTAAACTGGATTACTGTCAGTTCTTAAGATGTCAGTTATTTTAAAATGAAGGAATTTTTTTTGTCCTGATTTTTTTTCTTTTTGCTATACTTTCTGTAAATATTGTGTAAGGAAAATGATTGGAAAAGCATCAAGCATTATGCTATTAACTTTTGCAAAACTTTTTTATGTTTTTTTTTTTCAAATATAAAAACAAATGAATTGAAATGAGAGACAACTTAATTCTACAGATTTACAGTGACGCATCTGCTAGATTTTATTCCTTAGATTGTTTATTAAAAGAGACTTGATTTAGAGAGTTTTCAAAATGGTTCTAACCGCTCCAAACAGTGTGTTATTTACTCTTCAACTTATGATATTGGCATTAAAATTGTTTTCTTTGCAATGTTTCCACCAACGTATAATAATTGAGAATCTTTTTTAAAGATTATTTTTCTTTTTTGACTTGATACGCACATTATACATATTTTACTCCAGTAATTACTATTAAAATTGAAATCTGAAAAAAAAAGCTTTGAAGAAATAACAATTTTTTTCTAACACTAATTTAACACTAGCTTACTTATTATACTCTTGGCGTTTTCTTTTGTAAATTAGCTGTAAAAAAGGGTTTGTCTGCTTTCAGATTTGAAAAAAACTAGAAAAATTACTTAAAAAAATGTAAGCTTTGATTTGATCTTTAACTGCTTGCATCTATTTCGAAAAATATTTTAACATACTCAATTTTGAATTTTTTTTTCATTCAAAATTCGTTAAATGAAATTACCTTTTATTTAATCTGATATATATTGCAAGATGAACTATTTTATTGCACTTAATATAATGTCATATTTTATATCATATGATGAAATAGAACTACTTGCTTTTCTGTGTGGGAGAAGGAATTCAACTTTCCTTTAATTTTACTTTGCGTTTCGTGCATATATATATCTTGCTAAACAACGAAGAAGAGTATTTAAAGACTTTCTATTGCCTTGATTGTACGACTGGAGGTGACGAAATGCTCACTCAGTCCCATTTGGATCAGTGTCTAGGATGCTGATTAAGAAAAGGTGTAACGATTAAATAAAAAAAATTAATTAATTGTGAGTAAAACCAAAATTTGACGGGACATTAACAATTAAGACGGGAAAGATAAATTACATTAAAATTAGAAGTTAAATCACTTAGATGGCACCAAAGGGCGAAGCCTTACAAAACAATACCTCCAAAAGTGCACAGTGTTCACCTTTAGATGGGGTTGAACACGAGGTCTGCACATAGCAAACATACGGAAACCGTATCTTTGGTCTCTGCAGCAAAGATGATTAAAAACGCATCCTTATCGGGGTGGAAGAAACCCTTCTTCTACCCCTCTCTCACTCGAGAGAGAGAGAAATCCAGCGCGTGTGCCAGCAGATCTCTTTGTGGCCACTCATTAAGTCTCAGCATTAATACAAGAGTATTTGTGATGACAGTAATGTAAATACTGTTCGGCAACGGATTGTAAGGCCCTCCGCGCTTTTGCGCATGCGTCAGGAGGTTTTTATTTCGTCAAAAGAGGGGTGGAAGGAAAGATGAAAGGAGGAGATGTTTACATTTAACAATGAAAATTAGTGGTTTTAAGAGACTTACGCATTACAGTTGATTAGTGATACAGAAAGAAAAAGGTACTAATGCAAAGTAATGCAAAGTAAACAGAGGAATTGTTATTTGATGTAAGGGGCATGAGCCTTAAATTATGAAGAATAAATGAAAATATCAGCTCTTTAAATTTGATAGTTACATTTTTACAAAATGAAAATTATCAATTATTATATCTTGTTGATTTTTTGGAAATTTTTAAGATCAACAATAATGGATAACGGAAGAAAAGGCATTAAGTAATGAATCATGAAATGCCATTAACGAGCATCTTAATTTTGAAGATATGTCGAGCAGAATCGGTATTCAGAAATTAAATTATATTTCAAATTCATCCGTTAGGCGTTACTAAGGAAAACCACTATAAAAACATTTTGGGGTAATAAAAACTGCGATTAAATTGACTCACTGAGTTTATTATTTTGAAATAAAACGCGATGTGTAGTTTTAATTTTGATCGACGGATTTTATGTTTTCTAAGAATTTAAATAAAGATTAAGAATAAAAAAATTAAATTAAATTCTGAATAAAAGTCCGCCCCCACATTTACAGGAAAAAAACATTTTCTTTTTAATCTGGTTCCACCGCTTTTCTACATCTTGATTGATTTCCTGTTTTGAAATCGGAATTTTATAATGGATTGATTCCTTCCGTACGGGATGACGCTTTAAAATGGTATTTTCTTTATGGGTTCCCCAAACCGAGGCTTTGTTTTAACATCTAATTCAATTACTAACGAAAGGTTTTTTAATAGATTTTTACACTTTATTTTATTAAATACGTAATTAGTCCAACTGTGCTTTAAGTCTAATTTAAGATATTGTAAAAAATCATTAAAAACTAATACATAAATAAAATTTTGATTCTTGACATCTCGAAATGGAATTGGGAAAAAAACTAGAAAACAAGTAAAGGAAAACGAGTAAAGGAAAAGTTGCAATAGATGAAGCGTTCAGCAGAGTTTTTATTGAATGCAAACTAACAATAAATGAGCTTAGAGGGTTACTTTAACACAAACATTTAGAGTCGGCAGATCAGACAGGAAGCAAATTATTCGCCCAATGTTAACAATACGCTACAATCTGCATAGGTTGTTATACATGGAATCGAATCACGCCATTGCAGTGATTTCTTTTGTTATTTAAAGCTATACTTCTTTTTTGAGGGGGGGGGGGGAGAAACGGTATCCTTTTTCAAGCAAATAGCATTTCGCAAGAGCTGAGAGCATTTCTCGATGGATTCTTTTATTGAAAATCGGATGCTGCTCTTTATGATTTATTTGCTGTTAAGGTTATTTTCTGATTTACCTAAAAGTACTTTAAAAGAATAATATCTTTTGAAAGAACACGAATTACTGGCATCGTTCTTTTGTGAATGTTTTTTACGGAATATTGGAAAGAAAAAAAGAAAATGAGAGGTCCCAATCTGATAAAACTTAATTATTTAAGCATTAAAAGTAACGTTTTTAAGGAGTTTAAAAACACTGAATTCTGTCAATAACCATTTTAATGATTAGTAATTCCCGGATTCGTAAAGACGTGAAGTTAGTAATTCTCCGTTAAAATACCACAAGAAAGCTCAAAACTCCTGATTGATATACTGAATTGAAAATGGCCGCCCGAACGGTCTTCATTTTGTTTCATAGTGTTGTTATAAAAGCATGCCAAGCTATGCGTGCGTGTTGAAAACAAAAATCGTGCTGAAAGATGCGTGAACATTTTTTTGTATTTGTTGCTATTTGAGATGAAGAGTTTTAAACTGACAGTAAGTTTCATCATTCAATTAAGCTGCATTTGTGTGATAGAAAAGTTTAGCATTTATTGATTACGTAGAATTAATGGGCAGCTAAAATCGTCTGTTCTTTTAAGTTGAAATAAATTGCTGATACTTGAAATAAGATAATAGGAAAGAGGAAATCAATCGTAGTTGCATTTTAGTATCGTTTTCATTTGGCATTGAATGCAAATTTTTATCCAATTTAATTATTATAATTCTAGTGTAGCAGAAATTCGCACTTGTCGCATCTCGCATAACACAGCCATCAAATCGACGAATCGGAAATAATTTTAGAATGTCTGGGTTTAATAATTTTTCTATTCTAATAAATGCATTATAGAGAAAGAGATGGTATCATAATTATCAAAAGAATTAATAATTATCTCTACAAAAAATACCTTTATACCATTTTATTGTAAAAACATTCCTTTTCCAACTTTTAAATTTATTTTTATGTTCTGCAAATGCTATTAAAGAGAATTAATACATGTAACTTTAAATCCAAAAAATTCTCGACGAATAAGAAAACCCATTAATAAATGATGCCAGATCACAGGAGCAAAGTTCTAAGAGGAAAATGTGAAAAAGACGATTAGAAATTTCTGTGAAAAAAAAATCTATTATTTACTTTAGTTTTAAAATTTATACATTAATGAGAAATCAAATATTTAATATTTGTATGACGTAAAGTAATTTGAGTGTTTGCTCTTTTGCTTTCAAAATCGTCTGCTACTGTTGAATGAGGAATTTTTACTAAAAACAGGATTCAAAATATTAAAAGTTTATACAGCATTATTTTCATGCAAAATTAAAATTTTCTTTTTTAATCGTATACAGGAAAAAGTTTAAATTCAGAAATCCAATGTCACATCAAATATTTCGCTATAAAAAATACTTAAGAATTACAATTTATAAGGAAATTACGTTTTGTTAAAAACATAAAATGGTTGCATCATCTAAGAAATAAATTTTCACATGCAGTAACTGAAATATAAAATTTTAAACACAACTGTGTTTTCACTATAAGATAGTTGAATGGAGTTATTATCCTGTGCCAAATGATGTTGTTTTGGGAATGAGCTTTCTTGGCGTCAACAAAAACGCGTGAGCATTGAAAACGCGTGGGCAATGAATAAAGCATGAATGGTACGTCCTAAGCTTTCTCCCTGTAAAGCCCCGAAAATAAAAAAAAATATGTACATTTTTATTTAATTTATGATTCAGATTTACCTGTGAGAGATTTCAGTAAAATGTGCGTTTACCATAGTTGGTTCATCATTTAAAAGCGCGTATAGATTATTCAAGTAAGGAAAAAAAAGCCTTTTTAAATTTACTGCTTGTATTTGTGTAATATTTATGACATTAAATGGTGAAAACAATCTGAAATAAATGTTTTTACTTTATATAACTAGTTCAAACCAGATAGAATTGATTTACACCGAAATGATCAAGAAGTTTCCCCGTTTGGTTACAAATTTTTCGCTCGCCATTCAAAGCGACAAAGAATATTACTTAATATTTGAGACGTCAAACGGTGAAAACGATTGGAAATTAATGTTTCATTTGTGCAAAAATGTTTGCGACTTGAAAAATATTGAGAGACATTAAAAAAAATTGTTACATTAAAATTTCGGCAGTTGCGCAGTTTAAATGTCTGCCATTTGACAAAAATTATTTGAATAAAATGAAAATGATCGAGTAATGTTTCTTCAAATGTGCTTATAGAATTTTTTTTTCATTTTAGTCATGTGATTGGAAATGGATAAAGTATAAATAGAATCATGAACGAGACGCTATAGCAGTTTATGCCCACGACTCGAGCTGCGCGGACGCCTTTTTATACGTTCTTCGAAACCCATTGGAATGCGCGTTTAAAGATTAAATAATGTTCAACATTTGCGCTGAAGGTGATGGTTACCCTTTAGATTATTGGAAACTATTTTTTTAAATAAATAAATAAATGAAATTTATAAAAAACGTGGCACATGATACATTGAAATATACACAGCTAATTTCGATTTTCACTTTCATTTTGATTTGGTTTGATAATTTTTGTGGCATGAGTAATCCTTACCCTCCAGCTGCATTTTTGCGATTACTAAGAAGGGATAACCTATATTTTCTTTGTTTTATTCTCCAATTGCACATTTTTAATTTCTTTATTATTCAATAATTATTGTAATTCGTCAAGGAATCATTCCATTTAATGTGAACCAAAAGACTAGAGTTCTTGAGCCAATAACTGTAGGCTTTCTCATTTGAAAAGAGTACGACCTATAAATAAATAAAGCGATTAATAAAAATGCAGCAACGGATACATAATTCAATGATACAGCAACATCGCTGTTCCCCAAAAAATAGAAACTCCATGGCGTCAGTATAAAAAATAATAAAATGCACTCGAACAAAACAGAAAATAAAATACAAGTACATATTATCAAAATGCAAATCTATGAAAAAATATATTGAAACACAAATATAAGCTAGCTGATCTCTGAAACTAACCTCGTGAATTAAAAGAAAAACAAACTATTTTTCTGGCCACAGAGAAAGACAAACATAAGCCAAGGCACAACAGATTTTAATGTACAGCTATTCAATAAAAATAATATGCCGCGTCACTTGATTGAAATGGCACGCGTTGATAATCAAAAATGCTATTCTAAATCAAATTCACGGATTAGACATTAAGATAAAAAAAACTGCAAAAGCAATGCAATGTTAACAACGATGAGATGAAATTAATAAAAACTAGATATACGTCCCAAAGCCAAAATCCATGGCGAACTGCTATTTGCCAATTTCTGCAAGCCACAAATGTGGAAAAGGGTAGTTTAGAAAGTATTTTTCTGGGAGTTGATGTTTTAAGAATCAACATAACAGAAGGACTGACGTGTGAAGGAGATCCATGTTTCGCAAAAGGACGTGCGTGACAGAAATGGACGTGTGCACAAAAGCTGTGCCATTCTATTTTGCCTCAAATAGGCACATCTGGTGCACAAAGACTAACTTGTGAAGAAATTACATGCAGCATAAAAATCCCAAATGAAAACCACTCACGATTTTATTCTGTACTAAATATGCTTTTGAAAAATTGTCGGGAGTTATTCAAATATAGCAAGACATAGAGTATTTAATATCCCAAGAAATGCGGGATTGAAATAAATGACTCTGTAACTCCACATCCACGCCGTTATTGTTGACTGAGACAGAAGTTCAAGAACTGAACGCAAATGTTCTCTTTCTCCCTCTCTGCAGTGGTGAGCATTCACTGAAACGTCTAAAAAAATGCGTTATGTATGCAACAGGATTCTCCATCTTCAATCTGCCTCAAAGCCGACATGAATCTGCAATAAGAAAAGCTGTCGAGCTTCCAAACATTTGCTTCCCGAAAAATTTGTATAAGAAGGATGTTTGCATCATGTTAAAACGGAGCTCTAAATGTTATCAATCTAAGACTTTGCTCAAGTCCTTCCCTGAGTTTTTAGAACCAGTGGTTGTGTTCTCCCCAAAACTTTCTGTCTTAATTTCTAGAACAGGTGTTATAGCAGAGAATGCCTTGCATGCTATTGGCGTACAATAGCTACAAAATACTAACGTATGAACCGAATTTATCATTTTTACTCAATGAATCCGGTCATTACGAAGAGTATAATTATATATTTCACTTAAACCATTTGATAAGACATGAATATATGTTACAAAAAGGTTTACAAATTATCTTTTGGACTCCGATTATAGAAAATGTCTTGTAAAATGGAGCCATATTTGCCTTAAATAAAACTGCTTAATTGAATCAGTAATATACGTATTGTAAAATATCAAAGAAAAAGATTCCGTGCTTTTACTTTTCAAAAATATCATGTTTCGTATTCGTTTCCTTCAATATAGACGTGCGCTGAAAATTACTTTTTTTAATGTTTCATTTAGAATGGTAGTTGATTTATTTTTTATCATGTGAGAACATATTTTTATTAGGTTTTTTTCTGCTTCTTCTGCTTTGACCAGCATTGCATTATTAATTATTACGTATGATTCTTCGAAAGTAGATGAGTTTTCAAAAGGATGACTAACTTTTACCAGTATAACTTTACGATTACGGATTCTTCTGTGAAAGCAGAGGCGTTTTTATTTGGAAATAATTCATTAGATGGCGGAAATTCATAACATTCACGAAGGCGAATTCTTTGATTTGCACAGTGTAACTTCTTCATATAATCAAAAGTAACAATTAAAAATCATATTGTTTTAAAACTTAAAAAGAACATGAAAAAATAATTTTTTACTTCAACAGAAAGAATTAAGAGTTTATTATATTTTAATTCAAATTATTATCAATTATTTTTTGTTCGTTGTTTCTATGAAATGATGTCTTCTTAAAGTTTAAGATTTTTTACTTTTAAATAATTGATCTCGCTATCAGGAGATTAGCATTTGAGAATTCTCTTTTAGTTTTACCTATCGCACTTTTGTGATATGTGACTTCTATTTATTCTTTAATCTTTACTTATAATGAAGCACAATATGTGTGTGTGTGTGTGTGTCTGTTGGCGATGTACAGGCCAGACCGTTCGACCTACAGCAACTACATTTCGTACATGTATACCTTGGGTGCCGGGAATGTGCACCTCGGATCCTTTTTTTGAATTTTTAATTAAAATTTTAATTAATCAAAAAATAAGCGAAATTTTATCGTTTTTTCGCTATAACTTCCAAAAATATTAAGCCTAAAATGGATTTTTTTAAAGTTCAAATAATTAGCTTTTCAATGATACTGATGTTTTGATCTATAAAATAAAATTCTATTTTTAATGAATTTTTAAACATTCTATTTAATCATATTTTTCAACCATTTATTTCCCATAAAATAAAAATAATATTTTATCTTCACGAAGATCTCAAAAAAAATCAGTTTTTAATAAAATGTTACCATCACATTTTCGGAAGTTCTGATTAAAAAAAGTTAATTACTACCAAAAATAAAACAGAAAAATATAATTTTCATCACGTGATTATATGAAATGAAATAAATCGGAAATATGATACTTTTTAAACAATAAATGCAAGAGAAAAATTTTCTTGATCTTTTGTAATTTCAAAATTATTGATTAAATTAAAGAATTAAAATAAATAAAAATAAATATATATATACATTACAAAAATATATTACTCAGAAAATTTTGCTATGGAGAGAAAAAAAGAAACTCTGGTTTTTTTAAAAAATTAAAGATTGTACAAAAATATACTCACGTGACCATAAAAAATATTTTCGAAAAAAAATGACTTCAAGGCAAAAGTTTTAGAGCTCGACCGATTTAGAGACACAAAAAAAATCTGTTTTTTTTAAATATCGGCGAATGCGAAATATGATAGTCACGTGATTGTTTCAAACCGGTTAAAACTGCTTAATTATTCAAATTAATTCAGACTGAAAATAAAAATAATAATGCTCTCACATGATCTCACATGAAAATTTGCGATTCTGGATTTCATTTTTTTTTTAAATTTTCAAAACACTTTATTATTTTTTATTAAATTCTATACATTAAAGAAAAATTTTTCTTTTTTTAATTTGAGCTTTTTATTAATTGAGTTTCAATATGATGGCAACACGTTAATAAAAGCTAATTCTTTTTCTCATTGAAGCGTCACGTGCTCGTGTTTTATTTTGTATTTTCATTTACTTTAATGGTTTCGATGAATTAGTAATTTACATATTGCAAAATATCATAAAACACCTTTGTTTCGCATTAATTGGTTTTTTTTTTAAAAAAAGAACATTTCCTACTTATTGCCTTTCTTATAATCGCTCAGTTACATCCGTTTCAGTTACCACCAGAAAAGCCGGAAATCTCAATTTATGTGTAGAAAGTAAAGCAACTTTTGCTGAAAAGGATTCCACATTCCAAGATAGCTTTCATGTAATCGGGCCTTGCTTCGGCTGCATTGCCCGAAATTCAACGTCAGAAATATCTATATGCTTCCAATGTTTTAGTAATTGCGCTTTAAGTATGGCTATTCCTCCGCCCGAAATAGCATTTTAATGAATTGCATACTTAGAATATATTCCTTGCGGAATCTTAAACTGTGTCAAAGTTGCCCGTTCAGAGCTTCTAGAAATGCTAAGAGCATGGCGTGAAATGCTGTCTTTGAAATCAGTTTGACTTGCTTCAGTTATCACGATTTACGAGATATTCTCAGTGCCATCAAGGCTGAAAAATGATGATGGTTTACAATATTGAAATATGGGTAGACAACGGATTGCAAATGTAAAAAATTAAGGTTTTAAGACAAGTTTTCTGGAGCTTTTAGCTGCTCATTAGCTTCTTCTGGCAGAAAACATCTCTGTAAACATCATCGACATATTTGCAGATATGGAACCATTTTATTTTGTGGCACTGAAGCATATTTTTACCTGCTGATCGCTCCTGCCATGTAAATGGAGCTCTCATATTTACACCCCCGTTTTCTTTGAAGTCTTGCTAACTTATAGACACTTGTGATATTGCAAATTATCAAACCATTCGGTATTTTTTATGTACTTTATCAGTCCATTTCTTCTTTTTAACTAACATTTTTTAAGTCTTCCACAGATTCAATCTCTCTATTTCCGATTTTCAAGTGTAAAATGCTTTTTTTTCTGACTCAATTACCCTCTACACTCGTTGTAAAAGTTCAGAAACCCCGTGTCTAAAACAAGCGTTGATGCATTTTATAACTGACAAATCAGGGACTCCAGAGCTGTTATTTGGTCACTATGTTTCACAATAACCACTGGAAAAAATTATAATTTTACTTTTTGTGCGGAAATTTTTTTTTGACGTTCTGTTTTAGTAAAGCGTCGTCAAACAAATGCGTCAGGTGCTGGTTCTGTGCTCAAAATTATAAGACAGAAGAGTCCATATGGTTTCTTTAATACCTCCTTTTAATGCTCTCTGCAGACGAATCGGTTGTTCCTAATGTTTGGTGTAGGATGTATTGGAAGTGTGGAAATTCGAAGCAGAACACACTAATTTCGTCGCTGAATGCAATATTTTAATGAAATGCACATTGAGCATACGTTTACGATTATTACAAATTTCATTACAAAAAACGCAAACGATACAACCGTCGTAATTTTCATTTAGCATTCGAATCATATCATACTTCACAATTCGCAACATTGCATTCTGGGAAAACGGACATTACGTACTATCTTCGGATTGGATCACAATTATTGGAATTATCAGAATGTACTGTATTTTTCAATTCCCACAAATTCCGAAGTCACAATGGATTGCAGCATTAGAATGGGGTAAACCACGTTTAATGGAAAAGGCGTTTAAAGGCGCATTCTTCCGTGAAGGGATAGTTTGTGTTCTTCTCTAACACAGATAATATTGTGTAGGGGTCCACCATCTTGGATGAAAAATTTGCATGAAAGAACAATAGAATGCTCCCGAATCAGGAACAGTTCTATTCTGTAACAATGAGGCATACCGTTGCTCGGTTTATCTTGTCATCTTCTGGAACTCTAACACCAAATTTTAAAGAGAAATACGAGTAAGAAAGATATGGTGTTGGGGGGGGGTCTCTAATTGTTTTGTGAGAAACGGGATCTACCTGAATTAGATCGGATTGTCTGCTTACCCTAATTTAGGAGTTGAGAGCATTAAAAAAGCTTCTTATTGAATTGAATAAAGAAGTGAAATTCGATTTTTCTTCCAATTCTTAACAAAGTAATTCAAATACTTGTGCGTTTATTTTACAAAATTGTATTTTTATTTTCTTAAAAAAA
>JAOUZG010047132.1:0-12627 GCA_026289955.1 Argiope argentata
TATTAAAAAATATCGAAAACTCGCTTTTTACGATTCATATAATCTACTATCGATGATATAGAAACAGAATTGTCACAGTCGATATTATTCTGCATAACTCGTTGAATTTAATGTTTCCGAAACATAAAATTAAATATAAAAATATGGTCTCCCCGGCGGAGAATCGAACCCCGGTCTCCAGCGTGACAGGCGGGGATACTGACCACTATGCTACACAAGATACAGACGATTGCCGAAACCCGGGATCGAACCAGGGACCTTTAGATCTTCAGTCTAACGCTCTCTCATCTGAGCTATTTCGGCGCGAAAACAATTAATAATCGAATTAATACATTTCCAAAAAGAATGACGTTTATCTATCGATTCTTGTACGTTTATTAAAAATATCGAAAACTCACTTTTTACGATTCATATCATCTACTATTTAGAAACAGAATTGATACAGTCTATATTATTCTGCATAACTCGTTGAATTTAAAGTTTCCGAAACATAAAATCAAGTATAAAAATATGCTCTCCCCGGCGGGGAATCGAACCCCAGTCTCCCGCGTGACAGGTGGGGATACTGACCACTATACTACCGAGGACACAGACGATTGCCGAAACCCGGGATCGAACCAGGGACCTTTAGATCTTCAGTCTAACGCTCTCCCATCTGAGCTACTTCGGCTCGAAAACAATTAATAATCGAATTAATACATTTCCAAAAAGAATGACGCTTATCTAACGATTCTTGTATGTTTATTTAAAAATATCGAAAACTCGCTTTTTACGATTCATAAAATCTACTATGGATGACAAAGAAACAGAATTGACACAGTCGATATTATTCTGCATAACTCGTTGAATTTAAAGTTTCGGAAGCATAAAATTAAATATAAAATTACACTCTCCCCGGCGGGGAATCGAACCCCGGTCTCCCGCGTGACAGGCGGGGATACTGACCACTATACTACCGAGGATAGAGACGATTGCCGAAAAACGGGATCGAACCAGGGACCTTTAGATCTTCAGTCTAACGCTCTCCCAACTGAGCTATTTCGGCGCGAAAACAAATAATAATCGAATTAATACACTGCCAGAAAGAATGACGTTTATCTATCGATTCTTGTATCTTTATTAAAAAATATCGAAAACTCGCTTTTTACGATTCATATAATTGACTATGGATGATTTAGAAACAGAATTGACACAGTCGATATTATTCTGCATAACTCGTTGAATTTAAAGTTTCCGAAACATAAAATTAAATATAAAATTACGCTCTCCCCTGCGGGGAATCGAACCCCGGTCTCGCGCTTTACAGCCAGCGATATTGAAAATATTAGAATATTTTATATCATTTTGACACTTTTTCAAAAGAATTTCCAATTGCATAATTATTTTTAGAAGTTTTACAACCGAAATTGTCTGAAGGAAAACAAATGTAACACATGTTGAGTTCCCTGATTGTGTCTGCAATGTGTATGTATTTATGGTATGAGATCATGATATTTTTGGGAATGAGATTTTATGCCATAAAAATTAATCAGCTATAAATATCTTTAAATTGGAATTGCAAAATATCTGACCAAAATGTTTAAATTTTCATTGAAACAACATCTACTCCAAACACTAATAAAATAATAGAAAATACTTCTGCGGTAAGAGTATTTTTACTTCAAGAAGCTTATTCTTTTTAATCTTCTTTTCTGCCTTCTTCAATTTTTTAATGCATTTCGTATTTATCTATGAATAATAATCCACCTTTTAGTAAAATCAAAATTTATTTCACAAATTAAATGTTCTCACATCATAAACTTAAAATTAGCAATCGCAAAATGCAATTTAATTTATTTTTTAGTACAGGATAACAATAGAAAAAAATATAAATGTTGAGCTTAGAAATTATTTTAAAAAATAGACAAAAGTCGTTCTTTGAGTTTGAAGGGAAATATAATCATCAGAAGAATATTTTTCTCTGACAACAAATATATTGTATTCATACAAAGTTTTAAAATACCTTTTTCATTTATTTATAGATTTATTTTCAGAAACAGTGCACATTAGATATTGGTGAAAAGTATACAGACAAAAAGCTCTTTCAAGATTGATTAATATCAGCAAATTCAGAACACTCTAAAAACAGCAAAAAAAATAATAAAAATAAACAACAGTAGAAAACAAGTAAAAGTCACTTAATACATAAAACCCACAAAATTTGTGTTAAATATCCATTAAAAAAGTGAAATGATTACTGAAAAAATATATTTTAAGTTAATCGGTCGACACGTGGTTTATTAAAAAGACACCATTCTTTCCCAACTCGCCGGGAAAAGTGTTATGATACAACTCAACATTTAAAAGCCAACGCTTATCCCTGTTGCCCCTCTCACTCAAATGCCCCTACCTGTGAAAAGTACAATTCGCGATGGATTCGTCCATTCCATAGGGATTACGTTGCGATTGAGACGCTAGTCATACTGACTACTATACTATCGAGGATAGAGACGCTTGTGGAATTTCGGGAAAAAAGCAGGGACCTTTTTGAACTTCAGTCAAATGCTCTCTCTACTGAGCTATTTTGGGACGCAATAGACGCGTCTAACGGTAATACCTATAAAACGAATAAAGAATAATCTACCAATGGATGTTTTTGCATATTGATATAAAACCTTCTGCTTCTCCTTACGAAGAGTTGAGGTTTTTATCGCATGCCCTAGGTAAAGATTTATAGAGTTGATTCTTTGGCTGCAGGTATAATTTTAACCTTATACTTTCAAAGAAAAGATTAGTTATGAAATTGCACTCTCCCCTGCAAGAAATCGAAACTCGGAGTCCCACTGAAAGGTGACGATACTGGCCACCATACTTCTTAGAATAGCAACGCTTGCCAAAACCGGGCATCGAACAAAAAACTGTTAAACCTACAGTTTAACGCTCTCCCTCACGTATCTATTTTGCACGCTCTGTAAGCAACGGCAGGCAATAATCTATCAATATTAAATGTAGTCTACTGAGGGTGATTTGTGCATAACAAATTAGGAATCACCGCTATAAACGATGAATTGTCTTATTTTTCGATTACAGCTGGATGGAATTATACAGTTCAGTTTATGCCAGATTGGTTGAATGACTTCAGATATTCTTCAAGAGAAAAAAATAATCAAAAAATCGCACTCTCTAAGGTAAAGAATCGAACTCTGATTTCCGACGTGGTATGCGGGAATATTGACCGTAATACTACCGAGAATAGGGACCCTTTTCGAAACTTGTATCTAACCAGGGGTCTTTAAAATTTCAGTTTAACACTCTCCCAATTGAGCTGCGTACCCAACTGACCAAAAGATGCGTCGAATGATAAATATTCCAAAATGACTTTGTAAATAATTTTCTAATAATATGTTCTTTAAAAAAAATTAAACTGTGTATCTTATGATGAATTGTCTTATTATCATGAAAGAACACGATGTTGTTTTTGGGTTGAGATTTTTGGCGTCAATAAAAATCCGTAGGCGAAAAATAAAAATTTTATTATCTGCACGGGCATCTCAAAAAATCATCTTTTAATAGCGCGTTGCCATCACCTTTACAAACGCTCTGATTTTTTTTTAAAGTTATTGACTACAGAAATTAAAAGCTAGAAAAATGTCATTTTAAACGCGTGGCTATGTGAAATGAAATAAATAGGAAATGTGATATTTTTTATACAATGAATGCGAGACAAAGTTTATTTGGATCGTTTGCAATGCTAAAGTGGCTCATTCAATGAAACTATGAAAATGAATAAAAATATAATTTAACGCACGAGCACGTGGTGCTTGGCCGTTCAAGAAATGATGTTCTGGCATGATACATTGAAATATGCATAGCAGATTTCATTTTAATCTTTTTTTAGTTTATTTCAGATTGATACGAGGGCAAATAAAAAATGTCATTGCGCCAATATTTTTATTCGCCAAAAACAGGTACATACAGATATTTACAAATATGCGTAGTGTACTATGTACCTTGTATTATTTATCCACATAGTCACCACACCGGTTCAGACATATGTCCCATCGCAGCACTAAATTAGAGATCCCCCTGTGATAAAATTCTTCCGGCTGCCTGTGGAACCACCGTTGGACCGCGTTCTTGGCTTCTCCGTCACATGTGAATATCTGCCCTGCCAGAAACTTCTTCAGTGGACTGAAAATGTGAAAATCCCTACGGGGGCAAGTCCTGGACTGTAAGGTGGGTGTTCCAAATTCTCCCAGTGAACGCTCATTCTCATGCAAGTCTTCACGACCTTTTTAAAACTCACGTCACCACCATTGAACACTTCTCAAAGAAAGACACTTCTCCCCGTTCTGGGGGTCCCTTTCCCTGTGAATTTCTATGGGCGTTTGTCCCTTGCTGCATAGAAAATGAATAACACTTCGCTGGTCATAAGCTGTGGACGTCTGATGAACAACCGCCATCTTAAATGAGTGATAACAGCGAAACTCATCGGAGAAAAAGGCAGATACGGCTGGTACGGTTCAAGGAACGCTCACTGCTGGGGATGTATATGTTCGCTTTGTATTCACAGCCGTATTTTTGGCTTAAAAAATAGACATAAAAACTTTTTGATTTGCCCTCGTAGAATGATTTCAGGTCACCTTGATAAGAAAAAATTAATTATAAATTCTCACTGTCGCTTGTAGGGAATCGATGCCCGGTCTTCTGAGTGACACATGGGGATACAAATCACTATACTACCGATGTTTAGGGGTCTTGCCGAAACCCGAGATCTAACCAGGGTTCATTATATCTTCAGTATAATGCTCTCCGAACTGAGCCGTTTCGGCACGCAATGTAAGTAACGGACGGTGACAATTCCAAAATGAATTAATAATAATCTTCCAAGGGTTCCTTGTGAATAATCAAATAAAAGACTCTGCATCTTCATACGATTAATTCATTTATTTAGCGAAAGTAGCGGGTAAAGATTTGTGTTGTTGAATCTAAGCTGGATAGGTAGAATAATTTCAGTTATACTTCATAAGAAATGATTAATTATAAAATTGCACTCAGCCATGAGGGGAATCAATCCCAATCTCCCTCATGATAAGCGAGGATATTGGCAATCATACTGCAGAGAATAGGGGTATTTGCCGAAACTTATAATCGAACCACAGACCATAAGATTTGCAGAGTAACGCTCTCCGATACTAGCTATTTCTGCACACAATGGAAGCATGCGAAAGCAACATCTCCGAACTGAATTAAGAATAATCTACCAAAAGCTCTTTAGGCTTAATGAAATAAAAGGCTGTGCCTCTTCACACGAATGGTGGTTGTAAATGTTTGAATTCAAAATAAAATTCCTGCTAATGAATTATCAAGATTAAAATAATTAATGACATTGTTCAAAATTCTTATTTTTGAATGACCTATCAGTGCAAAGATCTTCAGTTTGATAAATTGTTTGCAGAATATGTGCGATAAACTAAAAATATGCTTTAACTTTATGTGCATTTTTACTTTTATATTGAAAGTTAATTCCTTATGTCGCAGACTTTTTCCTTTCTTTCTTTTTGTGTATAATCTAATAATCAAATGCTTTTTTTTTGAAGATGAGAGATATGTAGACTGTTGCATAGCTTTCTAAGTCATCTAAGTTTTTTTTATCAAAGAAGTTCGTTTGTCATATATATTCAAATTGTCAATTACTTTCAGCTAGTCACGTATATATGTATTGCCCAAATTAGTTGATTGCACTATAAACTTAAAGACACTATTAATCCAAGTGTACCTAGAAATTTTCAATTTATTGATTCAATTAAGTTTTTTATTTCGAAAATTCAAAGTCGTTAATCAGAAGGAAAAAAATACTTTCTTTTTATTCTAGTATACGATTTGTAGAAAGGATAATCATTGTATTCGACATAAGTTTCTAACATGAAAATATTTAGGAATTTTAACACTTCAGGCTTGAATCCAAAGAACACATTTTTGGACTTATGAAACTCATTTTGTATATTTGTTTGGGAGTGTGACAAGGCAAAAAGTTTGGCGCTAAATGGATGAAATTTGGTGTTTTATTACTATCATCTTTTGAACGAAATTCATTCCTAGGAAATCTATCTGACCTAATATAAGTTAACACGTGAAGTGGATGCAGCTAGATGGATAAATTTTGGTACGCAGATTTAATATCTGATGTGTAGATATACGCCAAATTTGAAAACAAATCCATCAAGCAATTGATCGCCTGTTAGCTTGTATTTGAATGCATGTAAATGCGATAGCTCAATAAAAGAAGACTTAAATAAATAAAATTTGATATGAGTACTTTTCTAAAATTGATGCTCTGTGTCGAATTTTAATTTCAAACTATCGATAAAAAAAGGTTTTGAAAGTGTATATTGGATTTTTCCCGTAAATTACAAGGCATAAAACGTTCATATACATAAATAATAATTTAATTACTTTTGGAATTCACAACCTTACTCAAGGCACCTATAATCTTTATTCTGAGAGAATGTAACCAGTACAATTACTTTAATAAACCTGCGATTTTGCTGGACGGTAGGCACTCATATTCCTCGTTATGGTTTTATTTTGAAGCCAAATTACTGTAGTCCGGGGCATTAAAATTTGTTAAAAGGACACTGTTTAGTTCCCCTTTAAAAGGAAGCAAGCCATAAAAAAATGAAATCTACGATCTCAAATTTTAAGTTATCCTGTGAGAACATTATTATTTTTAAGTAATTATTTGCCTTAATTAATTTAAGTCATTAAACAATTTAAACCGGTTTCAAAAAAATTACGAGATTTCTCTCTCTCTCTCTAATGATAATTTTTTTAACTTTCATCTTCAATTTTTCTAGATTAAAAAAAAAGAGTAATTTCGACGAAAAGTTCATTATTACTGGAGGCTATTGTATATGTAGTAAAATCCAATGAACACACTGCAGATTGATATTAAAATTATATTCTAATATTTTCAGTATTTTGAGAAATACAATTAGAAAGAATCCGTTTATAATATCATTAAAGAACAAATATAAGTCGCGTTTTACAAAATTTCGATAACTAAAACTAAAAAATAATTTCAAAAAAAAACCGATAGTTTTTTGAGCGCGGGATTAATTATTTAAAAGTAAGAAAACGTAAAAAAAACTGGAAGATGACGTCATTTCATAGAAACAACAAACAAACAGCAGTTTATAATAAATTCAATTAAATATTTCGAACAATATTGGCAAAACAAACCTCAAATGTCATGGGTCAGGTGACTCGCTATCTACCAATGAAAAAACGAATATTTCTCACCTTCAAATTTTGGAGATACCAAAATCTCTTAACCAAAACAAAATCATGTTCTCACATGATAATAACTCAATGCAAATCCTAAAATGATACGTAGACTTTAATTGCAGAGCAGCTTTCAAATGCTCTTTCAAAATAAGCACATAGCGCCATTCTTCACAAACAAATAACACATAAAATAAAGTTTCGTAAATTTCTTTTCTAGAATTTTCGATCACTAAGTGGTTATTCTGCTGTCAAATCACTGCATTCGTGAAATTAATATTCGAAATTAATAATATACTTTCTGTTACCGTCTTGATTTACGGAATTATTTTGATATACAGAATCTTAGTTCAGTCAACAGTATTCTATAGGTAAAAGAGTTAGAGACAAACAATCAACTTCTTCAGATTAATCACATAATAGAATCTCTTTACAAAGTTCTATTTTGATCTATTCATTCACAGAAGATTTTGAGCTACATTATTGATATCTCAAAAATCAAATATATTAAAAGCAAATAATCGTTCTTTTTTCTTCTTCTTTCTTTTTTTTTAATACATAGTATTGAAGGAATACAGTAATAGTCAGACAAATCGAATTCAAACTCTTTACGTTTCAGGTCTCCCTACGTTTCAGTTCGAAAAACATATCATTTAGAAAATGTCCGTCTGGGGTAAAAATAACTCAAAACGCTTAGAGCAAAACTGTTGAAATTTGGTATACGATATGTCAAATTTATAGATTTCTGTCAAATTTTGAGCAAAATCTCTTCAAATGAAGCTTGACTGTCTAGCTATTTGAATATAAGTTGACACGATAACTATAAAACAAATAGATAATATTCGGAAAGCATTATTAAAATCTATAATCTAGACATAGATTTCGGTTCATGTATCGAATTTTGAGCCAAATTGAACGAGGGGCTGATTATTTGTCCATATGTGCTTTCAGAAACATGCAAATGCGATAACTCGAAAATAGAGCTATTTGAAAATATTACATTTTATATAATATGTTTTGACTATGTGCAGTTTTGGGTCAAGTTTTCGTTTCAATTGGCGGGGAGGGAGGGGGGAAAGAAGCGTATAAAACACAAATTCTATTTTCCAATATTATTAACCCCAAATGACTCGCTAAGGATAACGTGATAAATTTAATAAAAATTCTAAGTTCAATCCAGAAGTTGATATTCTGTAAATATTGTACGCAAGACGTTTTCGTTATAACGCTTCTATTTCGGGAAAGTTTTGAAGGGGCCGGTTTTTAATTAGATTGGTGAAGAGTTATTTATCACGATCCAGGGTGAAAAGAGCAGAAATAACTGCTTTAACTGAAGGGAGGACTACCACTTGTTGAAGTAAATCATTTTGGAATGGATGCGTAATTTTGAACCTTGGCGAAATGATTCAACTCAGAGAAAATTTAATTACTTATTTTAGTGTCATATGATCAACAATAATTTTAGCTAATTCTCTCTAAACATTATTTTTATTGAGATTATTTAGAATTCTGTATAACTTTCAAATAACTTCAAAGGTAAAAGGATGAAGTAATTAGGTGCGAAGAAATTTATAGTTCGTGCCAGAACATAGAACCTTCAGAATAAGATACTGACCTAACTAAACTGAAATAAACAAAATGAGCACAATGTGCGATAATCAAGAGCAATCAAAATCTTTTTATGAAATTAAAATTAGTTAAGTAATCTTCACTATTTCTTTCCCTTTTTTTTCTTTGCCATACGCTTGCATCAAACAAAATAATATTTTTTATTTAACATTTAGAAATCCCCGCGCACCACTAAATATTACACGGGGCTTAAGGAAGAAGATAACACATTCGCTTACACGGCCCCTTTTTACAGGAGGGCACATTCAAATGTATCATAGAGCAGATAAAAACAAACCATGCCCAAACCAGGACTCGAACCCAGGACGATCAGATCACGAAACAACGTATTTCGTCGTATAGTGTAGAAATATAAATATACATTTTGGATCTCCGCTCTTGAATCAAAATGTGATACAGATTTGTCATATGTCAGATCATAAACCAGATTTCATTTATGTCAATTTTTGAATTTTTAAATATCGTTATACGGATGGACAAATCGACAAATAGTCTACTCTTTAACAGATACAGTTGAGAATTTGATGCAGGAAACAAACTGAAATTCATTGCTTTTGCTCATTATATTTTTACTTTTTCGCATACGAAGTATACAAATTGAAAATATCGTTAATAGTCGTTTTCGATAGTAAAATTATGTCTTACTGAGTCCGAAAATCACAATTTTGGAATTCTGTCTGTCTATCTGTGACTTAGCAGACAGATACAGAAAAATTGGAGGAAGAAATGGGAAAACAAATAATTAAATTAAATTTTCATATTTCCTAAATAAAATTTATGAATTTCTATCAAATTTTGAAGGGAATATATAGAGAGGAAGTTTACCTGTATGTCTATCCTTTCTGCATATAAACACGATGATTAAAATTATGAATAGTTTTATGTATAAAATCTGTACACATTTTTATCGACCGAATTATGATATCATAGTTTGAACCAAATCCCTCAAAGAGTTGATATTCTTTCAGTCTGCGTATTCACATATATGTGTTAATACCTGCTGACCACTCTAGTTGCTTACTTTCTCTTATTACAGAGTTGGCGTTTGTAAGTAAGAGAAAGTAATACCAAGAAATTAATTTTCGAAATTTTGATGAATGAATAGAAAATTTGGAGAGAGAGACTCTCGGTTGCGGTTTTTCTGCTGTCCTAACTACCTCTAACTACCTTTCGAGATTTGTTGAGGTGCGTTGACTCGTTTAATGTTTGATTTATTAATTTCTATAAAAATTTCAAAACTTGTGCTAAATTTTTGAATATCTAATATAAATACAAGTAAACACCATATAGCATTATTTTCATTATAATTGCATGAAACATCATTTCAAAGTCCCGACAAAAGTTTACGGAAACACTCATTTTGTAACAAAAATGTTATATTATTTGATAAGATTTAAAATTTCAATGGTAATTTGAAAAATGCAAAAAGTCAAAACAATTTATCGAACAATTCATATTCTGCGTAATACAATAAAATATTAAACAGAAGAAAAAAGCAAAAAAATTATTACTTATAAAAATGCAAAATAGATAAGTATATTTTATATATGAAAACACATTGTCGATTTTCAGTTTTCCAGGTATCCATCTGGATCTTACATCACATATTTGTATTAAGTAAGCATTTAAAGAGAAGTAAACCTAAGTTTTCAGTTCCTCTCCGATAATTAGTTTAATAAGCCATTCTCATTTGAATTTCAAACAGCTCACTGCTTTCGGCTTCATTTTATCCAATATTAAAATCCCTTATCAAATTTTAGCCAATAAATGCCAGACGTTGAACAACAGTCACAGAGGTGGGCAGAACAGGAGCTTCTTTCAATGTCTCTCCCACTTCGTTCTCATTACACTGCTGAAATAACTAATGAGTTATAGTCGCAGAGGCATGAAGCGATGCTGTGTGTGGCCATCCAGCAATTAAAGAATGAACGTCTTAGACTTCAAAGATTCAAAGTTTTTTTATAAATACAGTATCATGTGAAAACGTAATGATATCCTGTCATAAGACAAAGGTTAAGGGCAATATAAAAGTCGGTCGTATATAATTAAAATATACAATAATTTTACTGACCTTTGTCTCCTCTGCATGCACAAGAAAATCCAATTAATTCATTGACAATATTTGAGGTAAATGGGGCGATGATATTTATTCTGATGATAAAACAACCTAAATAATTTCATCTTTCTGGCCCATTGTGTTTATGATCCATCACTTACAAGTAGATGTAGACTTTCTGTAGACATATTTCAAGCAAAATATGACAAAAATCGATTTACAATTTTGATGGTAATACCACATGCCATGTTTCATTTGTACCACTCATAAAATTTTTGTGCCAAGTGCACTTAAAGGCAAAAATAATTTCCAAAAATATTTGTATAAGATTCAGGGTGGTCTTAAACATAAAAATCCATCAGTCTCAATTTTTTTTTTTTTTTTTTTTTTTTTTCATTTTTTATTTTTTCAAATCCGTGAGAAAGGGAGAAAAAAAAAAACACGCTCAAAAAATTAAATGCATTGGTCCATATGATACCGTTGAATGTTTCAGGGTTTCGAATGCATCCGAATAAAAATGGCACAAAAAATTTTGAATAATACTTTTTCTCTTTTATTATTTATTCAAACTTCATCTTTTTTTTTCTTTAAGTATGATATGTTAACGGAATTTCTCATTTTTATTTTTCGTATTTAACAAAATAATAATAATAAAACAAATGGTGTACATTCTCTTCAACTGACTGAGACAATAAATTTCTTTAAGCATGATTTTTTTTAATTTCTTCTTCTTCTGTTTTGTTAAAGGAATTTTTCATTAGTCACTCCACTGGTAAAAGCAAAATCGCCACTTTTCTCAGAATTTGACGAGATGGCAGCAAGTAAATGTACCGTGGCAAGAAACATATGATGCGAGTCATTGTTTGCTGTATTCTTCTAAATGTGTCGTCTGGTTCTTGCTTCTTATTTTTATTAAATTAAACCATCTGCTTCTTTTTTTCTGCCGCACAGACACTGTATTTACGTGCGTAACTCTACTGGGCACGCCCCCTCAAAGGCTGTAATCACTGAATCTCCAAATTCATGTAATTTAGATTAAAATGCAAGGTTGAGTGCTTTTGATAGAATGCGATTTTTACAGGCAAGGTAAAAATAAAATTTTTAAATCAATAATATTGATTTTGTTGTTTGAAAATGATTTATGAAGACATTTTTGGAAGATCGGGGTGAACCGTTCTTTTGATGTTGGAAAAATGAACAGAGTTTTTAAATCTGTTGGAGCAGTTCCAATTTTAGATTCTTTGTCCCAAACTTAATATCTTTATAGAATTAGACTTAAGAATTATTATTAAAGAATCAATATTAAAATTTGAATGAAATATTTTAGATGTCCATGGTGTTTTTTTTTTTTTTTTTTTACTTATCATGAGAGAACATGATGTAGTTTTCGTTAGAAGGTTTTGATGCATCCGAATTTCATGGATTAAAATACTTTATCTTATTACCAGAGTTGAATCGGCATTATGTATTCTTTGAAAGCCGATGCATTTTTAAAATGTTGGCTAGCTTTTACCAGCATTTCTTTATTATTACGTATGCTTCTTTGACAGAAAATGCGTTTTTAAAGAGTTGAAAAAGAACTATGATATTATAGCTCTTGTTTCATCTCAGAATTGGTCGAAGTCCAAAACTTTGCATTCTAGTGTGTGTATATATATATATATATATATATATATATA
>JAOUZG010047132.1:12727-28629 GCA_026289955.1 Argiope argentata
TATATATATATATATATATATATATATATACATAAAGAGAGAGGGGGGAAGAATAGCCCCCGATAGAGAAGTCTCGTGATTGTTTCAAACCGGTTTAAATTGGTTAAGGACTTAAATTAATTAAGATAAATAATGACTTAAAAATAATAATGTTCTCACATGTTTACTTGAAATTTACAATCCAAGATTTCTTTTTCCCCCTTACATAAAAAATACAATACACTAACGAGTATCCGTGATAACCCGGCAGGCCGGATGACAAAAATGCCGGATATGCCGGCGTTTTATGAACTCATTTATTTGCCCATTAATACCGGATTTAAAGTTTTTATATCAGAACTCACTGTTATAATACGTATTTTCTTATTGAGTACCAAGCTTTCTGTTTATCTCAATGTGAACGCAGCAGTTGTAATGTGAATCATAGAAACAGATGCCGGTAATATGCCGCGTTAAAATAGAAGACTCTGTACAGGTAGTTTAATTAAGCTTATATATACTTCATCACACGTTTCAAGAATTTAATTGAGTAAAAGTAAGTTAGATTATATATTCTGTTCAAATTTCAAAACAAATTCTGCAATATCCAACTTAAATTCAGGATGCATGAACAAAACTTTAACCTAAATAGTAGGCTTAATTCTTCAGAAAATTTGTTCAAATTTTCTGTGTTTTCATTTATGTGTTATCACTTTTCACTGTTAAATGATTACACAGATATGAAAAGGTAACCTTAAGATACAAGTCAAAATTTAATGCTTTTATGTTTTAAAGAAGTTTTCAATGGATGATTTAATAGATGCCTTGTCTTCCTCACTTAATTGCGATAAAAGAAAACTAGGCCAGATAATCACGAATCGGATACTCGGGGATGTATTGTAAAAGAAATAATTTTTAAAAATCAGGTATTGAGAGGTTTATGAGTTTTCTCGTTCACATCTCCTTGAGGCAAAAAAAAACAAAAAAAAAAAAACATTTTTATTATCATGTCCGAACATGGTGTTATTCTGGGAATGAGGTAGACAAAATCCGTAAGCGAAAAATTGAAATTTTATTATCGGTATGAGCCTCTTAAAAAATCAACTTTTAATAACGCGCTGCCATCGCTGATACAAAAGCTCTGATTAAAAAATAAGTTAATGACTACAGCAAATAAAACCTAGAAAAATGTCATTTTGAGCACGTGATTATATAAAATGAAATAAACAGGAAATGTGATATTTTTTAACAATAAATGCGAGAAAAAGTTTCTTGGATCGTTGGCAATACTAAAGGGACTCATTCAATGAAACAATTAAAATGAATGAAAATAAAATTTAACTCTCACAAGAACGTGGTGCTTGGCTGTTTAAGAAATCATGTTCTGGCATGGCACATTGAAATATGCATAGCAGATTTCATTTTAATCTTTTTATATCTCTTTAATTTTGATCCTGTTAGCCCAAATATGGAAGGAACAAAATAAATGAAATTTGTTATGCAACTTTGACACCAAAGTCTTAGGCCTGCATCAAATTTTTAATGGAATCTGTCTATTTGTAATACCAGAAATATAAGTACGGTCTTATGTGATCATTGTCTCACGACCGCAAGTGATGGAAGGGAAAAATTTGTTTTTCTATTTTACTACTAAATTCATAAATATATAACAAATTTGGATCTAATTTATCAAGGGATTGACTATCCATCTATTTATGTGATTGAGAACGCTATAATTCAAAAACACGGCAAAATAGGTTAATGATTCGAAGATTTAGATCGCATTTTAAACCTAGTTTATCGATACTTGTTTTTCTTTACACCTCTACGCACAAAACATGCTATAGAATTTAAATATATTATACATTTAAAGGGATAACAATCACGTTAATACTTGTGAATATATTACTCATATTTAAAAAAAATCAATAATGAAATGTTCGTTTCTGTTCGTCAACTTCATGAAAGAGTGGCTATAGGAAACTCCGACAGAAAAGAACAAAATAATCCGTATTTTTTTTAAAACTTTTATATTGCTTGTCTGTAATAATGACTTAAAAAATAATAATGTTATAAAGATTGAGAGGGAAATCCCCAGTAAAATTCCCTAAACAATACCGCCGTTCCTTTAAAAGATCATTAGAATGAAAAGACTTTTGAAATACTTAGACAATTTTCTATATGATTGATGCTTTTTCTACAATTCAAAGAATCCCTTAGTGGTGTTTCAATGGCATCCGAATTTAAAATGTCGATGTAAGAACTGTATTATTATAATTACATTTAATTCATATAAAATTCTTACAAAAGAACTTTCTGTAGCAAAAAAAAAAAGAAAGAAAAGAAAAAAAGACACCTATGCCATAAATGTCATTGTTGCCTGAACTCTGCCTCAACAGGTTATAAAATGAAAAAATAATTAAAATGTTATTTTTATTTAATAAGTAGTTGGAAAACCAGCATTGTTCAGAATGTAATTTTCTTTCTTTCTTTTTTTAATAAGGAAAATTTTAAGTGTTTATTTATTGTTGCAAAAATTTCATTAAAATGTTGCTTATGATTCAATATCTCTGAAAAAAAGTATAATTACTAATCAATGTAAAAAAATATAATTTAATTAGTATTAATACTTGATGAAATCTCGCGCATTTCTACTAAAGAGTTTTAAATAATTAGAGTTTAATTAATTTTAAATTAAAGAGTTTAATTAATTTTATGTTTAAAAATATCATAAAGCCCAAAACGCTTTTATTTTTCGCAATTTTATTTTGTAGTAAATAAACTTATAATTTTTTGAAGCCACAATAACACGTTGCTACAGTAAATAAATAATAATATAAAAAATGGAGTAGTTCAAAGTCTTATCTCTTGCCTTGCAGAAGAGTACTTCTAAACTTCCTTATTTCAAAATCGTTTTCATCTATTTGATTTTAGTAATTAAATTCACATGTATTCACCAGCTAATTGCGATCTCTCACGGTGACAAAATTAAATTAAAGAACTTGTACCGTCTTTTAATTTTTAATCGATGTTGGCTAAAATAGAATGACAAATAAAGAAACATATAGCAAACTTTTGGAATTTTCTTTCATATTTCATGCCTGCTTTGAGAATGTGGCAAGCAAACAGGTGCAATAATTTTTTTTTCTAATATGTTGAAAAGAAATCATTCAGTATGAATTTCATGAAAATCAAGAAATTAACAATAAAATTTCTGAAAAAAAAAAACTATTAGAGTTCAATTTACTGTCATTTTTCATGTACAGAATTCTTTGTAAATATATTCAAAATAATATAGTCTTGCTAAAACAAATAGATTAATTTTAATAAAATACATGTTCACGCGGGGATACTGACCACTATACTACCGAAAAACGATAAGCTTACCGAAACCTGGGTATTAACCAAGGACATTTTGATCTTCGGTATAACGCTAGTCAACACACACAGATAAAAGCCGGAAAGCACCGCTAGGATTGTGAAAGAAAATATTACCTCTTACAATGAACTATGATTTTCACATCTCCATCTAGCTTAATATTTTAAGTACACAATTATGAATTTTAAATCTATATGTTTTCGTAATTATTACATTATTTGTAATTATAATTATTAAAAATATAAATTATAATTATAAATATCTATGGTATTATAATTATGTATATTCTAAATATCTATATATTATAATTGTGTATACTCTAAATATCTATGTATTATAATTATGTATATCTCTAAATATCTATATATTTTTATTATAAATATGTTTTTGATATACATTAAATCTATAAGTTTGAAATAAGCATACATTTCAAGTCGTCTCGATTGGATTAAAGGCTGGGAAAATAAATATAACCAAATCGAATGTATGCAATTTTTGGTGGTTTATAAAACTGTTTTGAAAAAATATGAAATTGTGAATAAATGTATTACAACAATTTATTTTATTTCAGCTGTTTCATTAGTAATTGAAAACAGTCCTCTAAACTTTTCCTGATATTCTAAGACAATAACAGAAAGGGGTTCGAGTGAAATTAGATATTTCGCATCTTTGTGAATCCAAGTGAAAATACTCAAAGTATGAAGAAGAAAAAAATTGGCACGAAAAATGTTTTTTTAAAAATGGGCTGTTTTTAGTTATGTTTATTTAATTAGATCAGAAATAAATTATCAAAAGAGTAAAATTGTAAAAAATGCTTTAAAACATTTATATACGAGAGAAATTTTTAAAATTGTTCCCAAATAAGTATCAAATATAAGAAAATAATGGATATCTGCATAATTTTGTTAAAATGTATACATTTTACATATACGAAAAATATTTATGGATTTTTTAATCAATCAGAATTCATAGATAAAAAAATAAAGTTCTATTTCAAATGATATCATAGAGAATGATTTAAAAAGAAGAAATTTAAATCTGAAGTTAATATTTTTTTTCCTAGTATTAAGCCTTTATGTATTTTCATTAAGTTTTTATTAAATATTCCAATAAGTTTTTCTTCATTAGTTCCTTATAATTAATAGATACTTAAGTAAATTTCAAAAAATATTCAATTCTTTAAAATAAATTAAAGATATTTTCACAAATTCGCACATTTTCTAACCTTGTTAAACAACCATTAGGATCAACAACTAATTCTATAGATCTTGTAAATACTTAAAGAATTTCGATCTAATTTTTTCTTTTAGATTGATTGTTTTTTAATAAAATGCGAGAAAGAGGAATTATACCCCACCCCAATTTTACGACATACACAGATAGAAATTAAGAGGCCTATTTGGGGCCAAAGTACAATCCAAATTACTAAAAACGAAATACTCTTATTTTAAACTATTTTATATTAATGCCAGGTTTACACTCGGCCAGTTATAAGGCAGCAATTAGGTAGCGCATGCGTAGAAAAGGTATGATTTATGTTTACCACAATTTCATAACATAGATTCAAGCATTCCATGCTTGACTACAAATTGTCATTTTGGCGCCTGTGAATTTTTTTTACGGTGTATCGATTTAAAAGGATAGATATTTACATAAGGAAACAGGGTAAAACTTAAAAAGCATGTCAACATACCTGAATTTTAAAAAAATTAGAAAAGAAATGCATATTAAAATGAGAAAAAAAAGCCAATCTCGCATCAGAAAGAGAAGAAAATTTTGGATATAATCTGATAAATCATCAATTTTTCCCGCCAAATTCTATAATATCAGTTATAAGGCGGCAAGTAGACAGCACATGTGTAGAATAAAAGGCCTGATTTATGTTTACCACAATTTCCTAAGATAGATTCAAGCATTCCATGCTTAACTACAAATTGTCATTTCGGTGCCATTGAATTTTTCTTTTTTACTGTGTATCGATTTAAAATGATGGATGTTTACACAAAAAAACAGGATAAAATTTAAAGAGCATGTCAACATACCTGAATTTAAAAAAAACTATAGGGGAAAAAAGGCAATTAAAAGGGGGGGGGAATCTAGCATCAGAAAGAGCAAAACAATGTTAGAAAAAGTCTGCTAATTCGTCTGTTGTTGTTTTTTTCCGCCAATTTCTACAAACGCATTAGTAGTAAGAAAAAATTCAGTATTCAACCGGACAATTAGTCGCCATCGACCGAGCAGCATTTTTTAGCCTTTATGCGCATGCACTACCTACTTGCCGTCTAATAACTGTCCGAATGTTACCTCAAAATCATTACGTTATTTATCTACGTTATCTATTACCTTACGTTATTTATCTCTTTGATGTACAGATGCTTTGCTTAAATTCAATTTTCCCCTGTAATTATTCTAATCATTTTCAATTATCTCTATGTAAAAAAATTCATGAAACTCCCTGTCTTGTGACGTGCAAAAATAAACTGATTCTAAAACGGAAGTAGAGTTCATGACAAGCATTTTTCTATCAACGACAGAATTTTGGTTAATGTTTGTCAATATCATTCTTTAAATATATAAGATTCACCTCTTCTTTTTTTAACTTCTAATTCTGGATGAAGAGTCGTCTAATGTGCCCCGAGTTTATCACCAATCTGGCGACCCAACGAAACGGTTTTATAGCAACCCTAATGCTGTTTTGTTTGCTACTTTTTGCCGTGATTGAGTTATAAATAAACTACAGCTATTTTACGAAAACTTATTTTTAAAATAATAAACAATATCTATAAAAAATTTTAATTTAGTTTTGCATTATGATTAAAAGTTTTTTATTGCTAATAAAACACTGTAATATTATTTTTAATGTGAATACAAACAGAAAATATTTATTCTTTTGCATTACTTAACTTTAATTTCTTTTGTAATACTTACTTTCTAAACGAATACTTCTGTATTCGTTTTAGAAATCGTCTAAATTATTAATTTAAGAAATCGTCTGCAATGAATTCTTTGCACTTTTTGTGATTCTTTTTCTGATCTGATGGTTTTACATTCGTTATGTCGCTAATTGTTCTAGAACGGATGTCTGGTGAATGGAATAGCAAGAAATATTTTGAATCTGCAAAATGGATGAAGCATTTCCGATTCATTTTATCATCATCTATTACGCTTTTAAGCCACAAATATATAATTTTGTCTAGGCTCCATTTGTTATGAGACAAATAATTTTTATAACTCAGAGTACAAAGAACTAGTTTGGCTGATAATGCAAGTTTACTGTATTGGTGCCCAGTTTGTCAAGTTTGTAAATAACAATTTTTCTATTATTTTTTTCACAGATTTTCGTTAACAAACTTGTGAAAATTATAGTATGTTTTTCTTAAGAAATTTTTATCCTATTTATTTTTATACGTATATTAATCATTTTTATTGAAATATTTTGAATGCCGAAATTCGATTTATCTGTCTTTCTTGTATCTATTTTCACGGGTGGGAAAAATTGATTTAATACAATTTAATTGAATTTAAATATATTTTTGTATGTGCTTTATTGTTATATCAAACATTCATGTAATTTGTTAAGGTAGTCAAAAGGTGAAAATCTTTTTTAAAAAATGAATTCTGATTTTTTTTTCTACATCGCTTGATTTTTTAAAATTTTGTTAGCGTATTTACAGTTTATTTTAAGTTTTTCTCAGTTTTTTGTGAATGTTTTGATTGTCTTTATTTCAATACTTTCTTCAATAGGAATAAAAACGTATAATTCTAAAGGGGATAAAAACTGGCAAGAAAATTTATTCTCCATTTTCTTTTTTAATAATACAATGTAAATACGTTTTATGTTTAGTTATGTCGATCAGTGATAATGGAATTTATACCATTTTTTAAAGACTGATTAGACCCAAAATTTTATATAGAGCTCCTTTTTGGTATTACAGAATATATATTTAATTTCACTTATTTTGCTAGTTACATTTATTTATATTATGAGCTTAACCTAGACTTAAGGGTTGTAACTGTAGGATTTTGTTCAAAATGTGATGCTGATCCGCAGTTTGGAGTAAAAACTATGCTTCAAATCTAATATTATGTTTTTGTATTATAGCAGTGATTAGTTACCGAATACACACGAACGGGTTAATTTCTCTCCGAATGTTGTTAAAAATTTGACACTGATTTGCATATTCATGTAAGGATCATGCCCTGGATTTAATATATTTTCCTTTTTGTATTTTAAAATTATCATGTTAACGGACAGACATAATTCAGAAATAATTTTTTTTGACCATCGACGCCAACGGTCACCAACAGTTTAGTAACTCATTGGCGACGGATTCAAATTTGGCGATAAACTGTCGACGCCAACAAAATGGCGGACGACAGTTAAGGCTTGAACAATTTGTTAAGCAATGGCGGTTTAGCAACTTATTGCCGACGTCTTCAAAATTGGAGATAAAGATCGACGTTCTAATACATAAGTATCTTTTTTATTCTCTTGATATCTAAAACAGAAAGAAGTATTTTTAAATTCTACAAAATGTCAATGCTGATTTTTTTTTCGTGTAAGGAAATACATTTTTCAAAATGTAAAATAAATATAAAAATAAAGTTTAGAAGTTACTCGAAAACTATAATTATTGTTTCCCTTTTTTTAAAAAAGTTAATTTTTTCCCTTATATTTAATATTGTCAAATTTTTAACATTAATTTTATTTAACAATCCGTATATGCATTTGGTCGCATTGTGTAGAATGCAAACTAATAATAAACACACTTTAATCATTATCTATTTAGTATTGTTGAAACGAATTATTAAACTATGAACTGTTTTCTATATTTATACACATGTGACCGTCAGTGAACGAATAAAACACCGCCAATGTATAGATTGCCAAAGAATTTATAAATAATAATAAAATATATTAAAATAATATATGAAAAATAAGAATTATTTGAACGTGCGATTTATACTTTCTTGAGGTATTCTTAGGCGAAATTCCTACTCTATAGAATGACAAATATTACTCAGAAAAAAATATGAAAAGAAATCTTTACAAGGCTTTCTTTCATTTAAAAAAATATGCTTTCTATAAAAAATAAAAATGCTATTTAGAAAGAAAATAGGAAAAAAGGGTCATTAATTTTCTTTATTCTAAATATGTTAAAATAAATTAAATTTGAACAAGTTAAAATTTATACCTTTCTTTTTATACAAAAAAAGCGAATATACTTATTATATCAAGAAAGCAAATTATTTATTTTGTGTCACACTCAATTTTATTTACAACAAGTAATATAAAAAACAATTTTTCAAAGTCAATTCCTACTTAGGTAATTAGGAAAAATTTTACTACGTCTGGCAGGTTCGCACTCGCAGCCCAAGACATGCGATTCCAATGCCCTACCACCAGACAATCCCGGACCAACATTTAAAGTTACAATAAATAATTGATGAAAAAATTCTATTAGCATTGAATTTTCAACACAAATTGAAGATTTAAAGTCATTTGTAGCAACGCAAAATACCTGAATTTTCTGCACCAATCGGAATAACACAATACAGATTAAAAATTTCAAATTTTTTTATTGTATATTATTTTAATTCGAAAAAATTTCAAAAAGAATCCGAAAAATTGATTAATTAACAATTTTTAATTTTAAATGCATCAAACATTTTGAAAATAAACTAAATCGTTTGAAATAATCGGCCAAAAACACGCTAAGCTTAACCTCATAAGCGTTAGGAAAAACCTACTGAATTCGTTACTTTGTTTGGCGGAGGGGAAATGAAGATTTTTAGCAAGAAAGTTAGTTCTTAATTAATTAATAAAAAATCAATGAATTAATATTTGAAGAAACTATATTAACATCAAATGTCATCCACTACAAGTTTAAAAACATTTACTTGAACTAGAGTGGATGAATAAAAAGTATTTTATTAGTGATTGAAAATTTGAACAAGATATATATACACATATAGGTAGAGTGTAAGCTAATAGTAGGAACTTAAAAATCGACTAAATGTTTCAAATTTTGTCAGCTTCTTATTTACGTTGTATAGATTGCTTATGAAATATTTATTGTTTCATAATTTACCTAAAATTGTCGAGGGACCTAGTATGCCAGATTTAAGAATTTGTCGTAACACATACACTTCATTGGATATTTAACTTCAGAAACCCTATAAGAGAGCGAATCTTTTATTTCCTCGCCCCCCCCCTTCAATCATTCTTTTTCACAAGCCTGAAAGCACTCTCTAGAATGTCATTAGTGTAAAGCTGAAAAAACAACCCTCTCCCACATTCTTGGTTTATTGGATTTCGCCAAAGAACTATGTTTTCCTGGACCCAATTTTATTCTTCGGCTTTTTTGGAGATTTCTGAATTCATGGAAATAATCTATCTCGGGGGGGGGGGGTGGAAGCTACGCCATCAGAGATTAGCAACGACAACTTTACCTTCATTTTTTATGCGTTTGTGTGTGGTGGTGAGGATGGGGATTTGAATGTCTTGATCTTGTTTTCTGGGAAGAATGTTTTGCATTTTTATGGCTTCAGAAGTGGTAAATGAGGCTTCTTAAACTGATGTCACAGCTATTTCTTTATAATTATAAATAAATGTAAGTTTTTTTTTGGAGAGAGGGATTGTTTGTTTAAACATTTGCAAGGGAAAAAATTTGGATTCCTGTTGTAACTGAAAGGTTTCCTACCCAGAATAGCGGTTAAACCTGTTAGTTGCAGTGTGATTTTTTTTAAATATTATTGTTTTTGTTCATAATGGCATTTGTCACGGGCGAGCTAGCTGACACAGTCAGCGATTTTTAGTCGAGGGTGCAACTCTTGTTTTAAGTAGAGCCAACTAGGGCCAAGAGTACTTCTTAGCTACTCACGAATCACAGTCGCTTGCACAGCCAATTTTTTACAGTCGGGCACATTCACAGATCGAACAGATGAAGAACAGACATGCCCGAACCGGGAGTCGAACCCATGATGACCAGATCACGGAAAAGACACGCTACCCCTGTGCAGGATGTCGGTTTCAATTGTATTTATGTAAAAAACAAAAATCCGTATTTTATATTAGATCAAAATATTTATACATATAATACACCTTTCATAGCTTTAATACATCGTGTCGTAGTGAAGATAAATAGCTATAATGGGGCCACATTATAATTTTATCCCAACCCTATTTGTCACCAGTGATCTTCCAAATACAAATGGTGTTTGGGGCAGAAAATTAATTTAAATCTCTTCCACATATATTTTTTAAAATTAAAATTAACTTATTATTTCCTTAGTACTCATCTATACCCTTGGTACTTAAGATTAGTATGCGACTCATCTATACCCTCCGTAATCCCCTGTTTCTACACCACGGATACATCATTTTATTCAATGGGTTATTAACAACTGGATATCAAATCATTATCGCCTTTATTGGACATGAGGCTAAAATAACAAAATTGTTAGTATTAGAAACTGTAATTAAATGCAAGTTGCATCTGATTTAAAAGATAAAAATAATTTAGGGATTAAGTAAATATTTTCCTTATTCCGATATTTTCTTTTTCTTTGATGAATATGAAAGCTCATGGCCCTTTGATACGACATTAACGGTCGCCTGTCCCCTTCCATCTGCCTATTTTTGAAATGAGGCTTCTTGAAAACAATATTTGGCTGTGCATTCCCTATATAAAATGATGTGTTCGCTTTACCACGGAAAGGAGGTACAGTAGCTTCTAAGGGTAATGATCCCTGATCACTCGTGACCAGAAGTCTGATTTCTAATTCATATGAAAATGACACTCACGCATTTGCTTGCACAACTCGTTTTTACAGAGGGGCACATTCACACATCTCACAGATACAACACAGATGAAGAACAACCATGCCCGAACCGGGAATCGAACCCGAGTCGCCCTTATCACGGTGGAGGCATAGGGTAGAGACTATCCTTATGCCAGGATACTGTCTCTAGAAGAAATAAAAACCACAGTAGAATCACTCAGTCACTCAATCGATTTTGATTAATTTATATTTCATATACAAGTTCATGACCTTTACATGCATTATCAATGGGTGCCTGCTGTTTTCCATTTTCATGAGAAATCGCAAAATAAAATTGTGCAACATATTATCACGAAAACTTGAGGGGTTCTGCTAATTTTGTTTGTAAATTAATTTCACCACTTTGTAAGCATATCCAATATCTAAAGAAAAAGGCCGAGTAACTATCGATTTCTGACGTTGGCATATGATCTCTATTAATAATATCTTCTAAAGAAAAAGACTGTTTTTTATTTGGATGATTGATTAACAAACCAACCAATACTCTGTGCTTAGTGTGCGCAAGTATATTTTAAAACAGCATTTTCCTTGTTGCTGTAAAATATAATTCATTAAAATTGCTTGACATTTTCTAAACTAAATTGATACTCTTAAGCTGGTAGCTGCGTGGTTAGTCATTGAAACTGACTACTAACTGATGTACAATTCATTTAGTTTTTTGCAAAAATAATAATTATGAAATAAAATCTTGAAAGATATATTCGTATCTATACGTAATTTAAGAAATTGTAAATATAATTTAATAGCGGATTCGACTTATTAAAAGTTAATTTTTTTCATTTTATGATAAGGAGGAAAATGTTAAAAATCCAACGAAATCCTACCAAAGATCATTTAAAATTGTCAAAGAATGATGCAAGAGGAAGCATATAAACTTTTTTCTTGTTATAGATTTAAAATTAAATTTTTGACAAATCTTCTAAAGGGAAAGAAATCGTCATTTAAAATTCAGTCGCAATTAATCAAATTTTCAGCCTTTCGTTTTTGTTATCGAGTAATCCATTTGTATTTATTAATTCATTGCAGGTATAAATGACAGAATTACAATTTTAAATATAAGAAATTCAAGCCGGCGTTCTGGTTTAGGGGTAGCGCGTCTTCCCCGTGATCTGGGCGTCCCGGGTTTGAGTTCCGGTTCGGGAATGGTTCTTCTTCTGTGTTGTTTCTATCTGTAAGGTGTGTGAATGTCTCCCTCCCTCTGGGGAAAGGGGTTGTGCAAGTGAATGTAACGCATGAAGTAGCTAAGTCATTCACGGTTTTAGCTGACGCTACTGAAAAGCAAGAGAGGCTCATTCGTCTTAAAATTGCTGACGGCCGTTAGCGCATTTCTCTATGGCAAGTGCCATTAGTGACAACAACAACAACGTAAGTTAATGCATAAGTCAATCGCGTCATTATTAATAGAGGGATTATTGTATTTTTCAATACTTCACGAAATGTGAGTCATCATTCTTTTTATCCTCAGTCTTCAACTAAGAATAGCTGCGATTTATTTCAATCAAACAATGTCTTCAACGAATTACCTTGTACCCTCGATGTAGGTTAAATTTGCATCCTTTGTACACTTCAGCCTCAATTTCACCCGAACGAAGACAGTCACAACCTGTCATTCGAGTATAAAATAAAATAAAAATAAAAAAAGAAGAAAGAAATCGCAGAGCTATCTGGACATCGCCGATAAGGATCTGTCCAAAAGCACCCAAGACGCCGATATCGTACACGCACGATTCGAGCGGCAAAGCCCATTAGGCCGCTCTCTGAGCCGTGAACTATTCTTGTGTCCGAGATCGTGACAAGAATGGGGAATTTTCAGGATCAGAGTCGGGCCCGGACCCGAGATGATGATGGTGAGAAATAGAGAAACTTGCAGGCGTAGAAGGGGTTGCGAGGAAATTGGCGGTTTGCCGGCGATACGTTCCAGATGGCTACTTTCTTAAAAGAAAGGAAGATGGAGGCATCGTCATTTGTGGTCTATCTTTAATGGGTTGTTCAGAAGGTGGATCGCCGACTTTCAGGGAGCAATGTGTTATTAGTATTGTGAATGTGTGCGAGATAAAAAGTCGCTGTACAATAAACAGCCAACTTCTGACCCTACCTTAAAGGGTTGTTGTTATTTAATTTAGTGCCGGAATAATAAGCTGCCAGAAAGTTTAACCTTCGTAAAAAGACTGTCAAGTCATTGTTTTAGTAAATAACTTTTGTTTTTTGGACCCAAGGCGACCTTTCTTTTATGACGTAACGAAGGAATGAGGGTTGCAAAAGAAATTTAAAATCCGCAAAAAGGTACTAAGACATACATAATCACATAAAGAAAGCGATGAGTTGGGAGATGGGCTGCAAAAATCTCTAATCCTAAGATAAGGAAATTCATTTATTATTTTCAAATTTGATTAGATATGTAAAAAAAACGCCATATGGCAATGATTTGCCCCGAAATCCGTTTTGTTTCCACTACCAAGTAAATAAATAAAATCAAAATGCATTCCTTCTATTTTTTCTTATTTAGTTAAGTTATATTTATTTTTCATTAGGAAACAATACAAAGGCTATTTTTAAAGATATATAAAAATTTTGAGCCGTATTCGGATTCTAGAAAAACAGTGTAATTGATATTGCTCTCTTTAAACTTATTTGTCACACTGCCGGGGGATAGATGCACCAGACTCATTCACATGGTAGTTTTTTGATGGAACCGTGTATCGAACTTGAGACTTCAATCTTTGGCATCAGAACACTACGACCCTATTTTTATTTATAATGTCGAATAAAATGGAGAAGTGGACGAAATAAGATATCACACATCAACCCGTCGTTCTGGCATAGAGATAGCGCATCTTCCTCGAGAGCTGGACGTCCCGGGTGCGAGTCCCCTTTAGGGCATGGTTGTTCTTCTGTGTACTATCTGTAAGATGTAGGAATGCCCCCCCCCTTGAAAAAAAAGGCCATGAAAGCAACTGTGATGAGTGAGTAGCTTAGTCGTGCTTTTTGCCTTAGTTGGCGCTACTTCAAAAACAGGAGGTGCTCTTTTTGGCTTAAAACTCGCTGATGCCTCGGCGAAGCTTGTCCATGTCAAATGCCACTAATCACAACATCACACTCCGAGTAATAAATTTCTTTGCTATGCCAATGCCTTTGCTACAGCATTCTCATTAAAAATAGATGCTATATCAAAATTCCACGCATTGTAATGATAATAAAAAAAAAAACACTAGAGAATTGGAATTTAATTCAAATCTTTTATACTTTTCCAACCCATTACAAAAGAAAAGATAAATTATTCGCAACAAAAATTATTTTCTAGATTTGGTAAGCTATGGTTGTTCATTTCCTTCATTTATTTAAGCTGAAGAAAAATTTCTACTTTACGTTCGAAATAATTAACTATACAGATTGACTATAAAATATATTTTCTGCTTGGAGGCGTATATAGTCAAACTAATGGGAGAAAAGAAATCCAATTTCATAGATACACTGAGAAAGGTATAGAAGGAGGAATTCCTTATAAAAATATAAATATAATCATTCAAACAAGTATAAACAATTCAATAGCATAAAAAATTCAGCCAAACAAGCAAAAAAAGGAAGACATTCCCTGTGTTCAACATAACTTATATATTTGAAAAGCAAAGAAGGTACGCACACTGAAATGTCACTCATAAACCAGGAAATCATAACACTGATAAATAATAAAATATTTTCAATTAGTTTTATTCTGTGTACCATTCAGTTCTATATATCATTTCTTTATTATTCGAATATTAAAGAAATTTTGTATAATCGTTTTCCCACAAGTTCATTGTAATTACTGTCTATTTTTCGTTCCAACTATGACAAAATCTCGACGACTTTTATTTATTCGTCTATGATCTCCTCTACTTCTGACTTCCACATAGTGTAAAGGAAATTTGATTTTTCATTTCTTTCATGTAGTTTAACGGCCTATACCTCCAATGAGAGAAAGTTAATGCATGACCATTTGATATTTCTTTTTTCTGCGTAACAGATAATATAATGTATTATTAAGATTGGCAACAGAAAAAAGGGTTTCACGAATTTAGTTTCGAATCTCTCCTGAAAGACAAATCATCAGTCAAAGAGAATGAAATAGATGGAATAGATGTAACCGGTAGTTAGAGAGAGATGAATGATTTCAAGTTTGACAACTAGACTGTTATTTATCACACAACACAGACAGGAGAAACAAGTCTAAACTGTTAAAAGCAAGATAGGAAGAAAAAAAATGAAAATTCGATCATATAGTTTTTATTAATCTTGAGATGTTGTGAAAGGTATTTTTCTTTTTTCTTTTATAAAATACATTGAAATAAAGTATCATCATTGTTGATACTTTACAAAATTTGTTTTTGTGGTTTTGACGAATTTTCCGAACTACAGATGGCTTTTAGTCCAATAAAAGAAACTAATTTATAAAATTCGGCACATATGTTCAGCATTTAAAATGTAGATTATTTTGCAATTTTGAACCGAATCAGTCAAAGCGAAGCATCTTTTCAGCAAAAATATTATTAGATAAGTTCAAGTTTTCATTTCTCGTTTTGGATTAAAATTCTGGCATTAGGTAAAATGGCAAAGAACACGGGAGGGGCTAACACAATGAAAAAATTATGTACAGCAGAAATGTTTTTTTTTTAAAGTGAGTTTCATGTCTATCAAAATTTGAAATTTAGCAAAAAAAAAA
>JAOUZG010047140.1:7820-18555 GCA_026289955.1 Argiope argentata
GTTAACTAATATCCAAAAGAGAAGGCGAGAATAATGCAACTGCTACAGCTTTAAGTTTCTTCGGTATTTACGTATTATACCATTCAACTTTATCGCCAAATTTGAAGTCGTCGCCAGTGAGTTGCTAAAACGTTGGCGATTGTTGGCGAAGACGGTATAATTCGTAAGTACCGTTCCTTCCATATTCAGCATTAAATTGAAGATTTAACGTATGGAGTAAATTCATAGTCACATGATGCAGAACAAATGTGTTCCTTCAAGAAAAATTCTGATCGTTTTTATAACTTGTGTTTTCTGTTTGTAATATTACGTCACATTATTTCTTGAGATACGTATTAGATGTAAGATTATTACTGGATTTCTTTTTCTGAAGTGACTATAACTTCTCAAGAATAAACTTTGTTATTATATTCGCTATAGTCGTTATTTTTAAATTATGAAAGAATAAAGGAAGTAATAAAGGAAAATGTGTTTATTTTTAAGTTAGACACAAATGTATTTTAGAGAAAGAGAATATGCATCTGAAAGTGATTTCTTTAAACTAATAAGTTAAATTCAAATTAAAAAATAAATAAATAAAATACGATTTAATAAAAAAATATTCAAAAAATATTTTTACACTCTTTCAAAATTTAATACTTTTTTTTTAAAAAAAATTACACTTAACTTACTGTAATTTTTCCAACAATTTTATAGTCTTATAAAAAAAACTTTTTAACAATACTTTCATTGCTGAAATGACATTCGTACCTTTACATTGCTTCGCCAAATATTTAATCGTGGAAATTTTCATTCTTTGTTGAAAATTAAGGAAAAATTCTGTTTATTATCTGCGCAGTTCACCTGAAATCTAATTTCATCAACGCAGAAGTAAAGTTACAATTTCGAAAAGAGACGATATGATATTTATACAGTATAATAGCTGAAAAGCTGTCTTTTTAATAGTATTATGGATTAAAAAGATTCATTAAATAATACAGGTAACAATTGTAAAACAATTAAAATAACTAAGCTTCAATGTATATCAATTTTATATTTGAAAATGCTTTTTAAAGAAGATGCGAACATTTAATTAGGAAAGAATTAAAAACCTTATTTTTGACGGCCCAACTGATTACCAAAAGCGATTCATTAAATTAAAATGCTGAAAAGTAATTATTACACTTGAGGTTGTAAATTCGCCGGTCAGAAGGAATGAATTTGATTAAACTAATTGATTATCCTTACATGATACCTGTCAAATTTTCTATGCAGAATAATATATTAATATTTGTAAGTTGAAAAAAAAAATAAAAGACATGGTATCACAAAGAAGGACAAGAAGCAACCCATATAAAAGTCACTTGACTTGCACAGAAACATTTATCATGGGATAGTGACATTACTCGAAAATTGCCCTCATCAAAATAATGATTAAAAAAATTTAAAATATTAAAGGCAAATGAACGATCGCGATCGATCGTTCATTTTCCTTTAATATTTTAAATTAAACGATCGATTTTTACGATTGCAAATTTATAGTTATCATATGAGAACGTTATTATTTTTAATTCATTATTTATCTTAATTATTTAAATGATTAAATAGTTTAAAAATGTAATACTGGTAAAAGCAGGTCAACCTTTTAAAAGCGCTTTCTATCAAGGAAGCATAAATAATAAAAATGCAATGCTGGTAAAAGTGTGTAAGTATATATGCGATTAAAAGACATTGATGGATATGGCCATTTATAATTTATTCATTGCCTACGCGATTTCGAGCTTCAATGATTCGTTGTCTCCAATCATTCAAAAACCCCTAACGGAAACAACATCATGTTCTCACGTGATAATAAATCATTAAATGACAAAATGTAATGAATGCAAATTTACGCATTTTTAATATAATGAATAAATGGTTTTGTATGGTATTTAGAAATCGAAGCAAAAGAGAGGGGACCGAATAATAAAATAGAATTAGGTGTCGTAATTATGGACATCGTAGAGTGCATTTTAGTTTCTTTACTTTGAAGCACCCAAAATTTTAAAAGAATGGCTTTCTATAACACTTTAATTCATTTCCACGTTTCAACTTTCACTTTCATACAAAACTGAAATTTCACTTCAATTTATAATTATTCCATATTTTTACAGATGCTCCTAATATAAACGAGTAATTAGAAATGCCATTCCTAACCATTTTCTATCACTTTGCTGTAAATCCAGAATTTAACTTTAAAAATAAAGAAAATTCATGATGATGCTTTTTGTCGCAGAATTGCCAACGACGTCCTGCTCATGTCAACACACGCTACGTTCTACGCAGAGAAATGAAAATGATGTCTGCTGCCTGTGAACTGAGAATGTAAGTCCGAAAGCAGTTTACAGAAACATAAGTCGAAAATTAATTCATTTAGAACAAGGGTTCTCAGACTTTTAGACATTGCGACCCCCTTTTTAGACTAAGCATTTTGGCAACTCCCCAAAGTTTTAATTCTGTTTAAAGCTTAGACAGAGATTTTGAAAATTTTACACATACTCAAGAATTTGTAGAGTATGTGTCGGGTATTGGCGCCACATCCCTTGACACTTCATCTTTCTCCTTACTAGTATCTTCTCATCTCGAAACTTTGTTTGAACAGTTTATAGATTACATTCCAGTTAAGGATATGAGTGAGGTTGTGTGGACAGTCAATCCGTTCAGTGAGCAAGCCGTAACAAAAGCTGAGCTGGGGGGTCCGTCATCATGATCAACTGATAGAGATTTCAAGTGACCAGTCAGCTAAAGTAACTTTTAACAAAGCTTACATAGAAAAATTTTGGGAACATATTAAAAAGGAATACCCTGAACTGTCCACATCAGCATTAAAAACTTTGATGTCATTTTCTACACATTACAACTGTGAACAAGGATTCTCCATAATGATAAATTTAAAAACAAAGTCAAGAAATCGTTTGGCACTTTGAGATGACATTGTTTTGTGTGTTACAAAGCTCATTCAATATATTAAAAAATTAATTATTCCAAACAAGCTCATGTATCCCATTAACTAACAGAACACAAAAACCAATTTGTATGCGTATTAAAAGCTTTATGTGTTCTCTTTTTTTAAATGAAAACTACAGCAATAAATAAATTTTTTAAACTTTTCCTCCACATCTCGCGACCCACCTTTAGAGAACCCCTGATTTAGAAGATATAAATATTTTCAAGATTTTTTTTATACATACTATTTATGGTCAAGCAGCGAGTTGCAGTGGACTGTTTTGATATGGATGCCTGAAAATTTCTTGCCACTGCAATTGGCTAAAATTGTTTTGGAAGAAACTGATGTTGTTGCATTAACACATAAACCTGTCATATCTACACAACACCGCGAAATCTATTGCGGAGTTCATTCCCAAGAACCTTTCACTATTAATAGGAGTTTTATTCGAATTCTTTTGATAATGGGCTCGAGTCTCCCAATTTCTGATGTTGCTGATACCGCAAATTTTACTTTAATCGATATATTTGAGAATGTAGAGTAATGCAACCCATTTTATCCATTCCATTCCTGTGTTCATTATATTAACTACTTCAAAATTGCCCAAACTATTAGAAGGAAACTCCGTCCTTATCTCCCTGGGGACACTCCGAAATGCAGATGAGATGCTTCCGGTATGATAGTTGGATCTCACCACCCTGGAGGGTATAACAATAGGTAGGGGTAAGCGCTTACTTCTAACGGGAAGAGTTGCACTGTGCCCGGTGATGGCCCTTAGGTCTCAACCACAGTTCCCACCAAAGTTGCTATTGATGTCGGGTGATTTAATTTTATTATTAAAATCCGTGTGCCTTTGTAGGTAGGAGAGTTTAGAAGGACCCCCTCCCCCTTTGAACCATTATCTCAAAATTTAGAATACACTATTTAAAAATATGCCAGAATCCCTGAATTCCAATTTTCACCTCAGTAATTTAATAATAGAAATCAAGATACATTACTTTCCTAATTTTGGATCATTAAAATCCGCAATCCGCTTTTCGGTGATGATGATGATGATGTCGTGTCCTCTTTTTACCGCGGAAAGAGGGGTGCAGTAGCTTCTGAGGGTATGAACCCCTGAGCACCCGAGGGCAGAAGTCTGACTTCTAGCTCATATGAAGATGAAACACACACACATACGCTTGCACAGCCCCTTTTTACAGGGGGGCACATTCACCCATCTCACAGATAGCACACAAAGGAACAACCATGCCCGAACCGGGACTCGAACCCGGGACCTCCAGAACACGAGGCAGACGCGCTACCTCTGTGCCAGCAAGCCGGCTTCCGCTTTTCGGTAAAAGTTACATTTAGTGTGCCCCTTGCCGCGCCAAGGATGCCAAGTCGCCAATAAAGATGGCGGACAAAGTAAACAAACACTTCTATGCGATAGTTACGGTTACCACTTTTCGCAATATAATTATAATTTTTTTTTACCGATAAGCACTTTTTTTCAGACCCGGTGCCTTCAACAGATGCCTCGTGAAGGCACCGGGTAGAATTTTTTAAATTAAAAATACATCCTACGCCTTCGTTAAAAACGGGAGCGGGAAACTAGTAGCTTCGCTAGCACATTGAACATAAGGACTGTGTGGATAACATGAACAGTAAATAATAAATAATTGAAAAAGACAAAGACGCAAAAATATTGAATTTAATAGGAAATTTTATTTATAGGAAATTTATTTAAAAGAGTTGAAGCTCATGTACAACTCAACCATTGTTGAAAGAAATAAACAAAAAACATTAGAGTTACTGCAATAGCGTTGTGTTAGGTTGCCATATTGGTGGCAAAATCGGGGGCATACTAATGACCATTTTAACCCGCTTTTCTTCAAAATTTCGCGGAAAATTGATTGAAATAAGTAATCGATGATTTAAAAAAGGAATTTGTTTTAAAATCACAAACTTAAAATGTATGTCCTAAATTCATTTATACATCGATCAGTAATTTTATAGAAAATATTTTATATTTAATATCTAAAAAATATATATATTTTCATGTTCTACATTGCAAAGACTGCTATTTTGGATTCTTTTTAAAAAAAAGAATGGAATATTGAAAGAAAATACATCCATGGGAAGAAAAATTGAACTTTGAATTATTAAATATAAAATTATTTGAGCGAAGCGTTAATAGCAATAGAAAATAACATTAATAATAAAATACATTAGAAATACAAGAGCACAGAGGAGAACTATATATGTTTAAAATTGATCTGAAAATAAAGAATAAAAAAAATGGTTCAAGAATTTTGAATAAATCTGCATCCACAGAAATACCCCCGAAAAGTTATAAAGAAAGCAGATTGTAATAAAAATATAGAAAAAAAGCCTTTAATTAATAAAAATTAGGAACTATTTAACAATCATTGCATTTTAATGTCCATATAATCATGTCAAGTAATTTTCTAATATGAAATTATATTCCTTATTTTAAAAAATGACAATCATCATATGGTATGACATAAATCAAATAAAGTTCAAGATAAAAAAAATACGTTTTCATTTGAAAAGCATGACGAGAAATCATTAAAGTTTTAGAAATATAGTATATTGTTTGAGGAATGTGATATAATAGGATATTTGAGTTTACAGGCCAAATAATCAATTTTGGTCGTAAAAAACTTGCATTTTCTTATTGGACAATTTATATATAGTATATATTCAAGTATGCTTGTATTTATATAGAATTATTGTTGTATTTATTTATTGGATGGGCAAAATAGAACAAATTAATATACCGTAATAATACACATTAATAAAGTAATTCTGAAAGATAATGCTGTTAAATTGGGACTCGAATCAAATTTCTCATTTCAGTTTGATAACGATCGGAAATCAATAGCAATCTTATCAAAAGAATAACTACTTAATCATGACTAAAATCAGTTTGAAAGGCAACTAAATTCTGCGAACGCAATAAAAAAAAATTGTGATTTATACTTGAAAAAAATTATCCCAAAACATCGGATTACTGAAGAAGGTTATTTATGATATGTATTGCTCAAAAAGCAGAAGAAAATGTCGACTGAATCAACTAGAAATCTGGCGGAGTTTTTGAAGTAAAAGTAGATTGTTATCTAAATCATAATTCCGTACATATTTTTTAAAAAGAAAAATGTCTTCAGTTTCACTTTTGAGGAATCAAGCTTTTGACAATCCCTTTTATAAATTGGTAACTAAATGCAAGTTAATATTTATTGTTATTATTCAAGAATAATGGGCATTTAAAGCCTTATACATATGTACATAAAATATTTGATTATTTAATATTATTTAAAGCTACATCTTCATCCAAATTTAAAAAAAAATTTATTTAAAAACTATGCATATCTTCAGTTACGGTAACCAATTAGATGCACGATAGAATTACATCCATCTTAAGTAAAACTGAAATATGACTATGACATAGGATACAGTGTCAGCTACAGTAGAATAAATATTTTTATTCAGATGATATTTACTCATCTTTCAAAAGAAATAAAATAAATTAAAGATATGTTTATAATGTTCCTGCTTCACCAAAAGATTTTGGTATGTGTAGACATAACATTGAAGGACAAATAGAAGGAAATGTAATACAATTATGTTCTATTAAAGAAACAAATGCTAAACAGTAACAGTAACATTAATGAAAAAATAAAAAGGTACTTACCTTTTTTCCTCTCCTCTAGAAAATATATGAAGAAAAGGGAAACAAAATAGCCAGATCATGGACTCAGTATATCCAGTGTTGACAACGGACTATTTCCAGATTTATGGTACATTAAAAATCTACAGAAATGCTGGTGTTTCTTGTTTACATTCGAATGGAAGAATATAAGTAAAGTGAAGGGATTACGGGAAACCGAATTTATTAATCATATTAAATAATAAATATGTAAAATTGAAAACAAATACTAATTATGAATCATTTAAAATTTTAATTTTTTTTCTTTGTTAATCTTGTTTTATGAATAGATATTTAAAAAAGGAATAATCCCTAAGTTTACTAGTAAGGGAAATACAGATTCTGGTATGTTCTAATACAAACATAAGTTTGCTTTTGAAGGATTAAAAACTAGAAACTTTGCTTTTGACTTAATAAAGTAAAAAAAAAAGGTCTATCTTTATTTCATTATTATTTTCAACAACTACATATTATATCAGGAACAATTATTGATTTGGTTTATTTTTGTGTCTTTTATTACTGAAAATTTAACTAATTAGTTATTTAATGGTTACAAAATATGAATTAAATCTTTTCTTAGTTCGAATATATATAAAAAAAGTTTGGATATTTATTTAACAAATATTAATAAAATGTGGAGAAGTTGGTTGTTTTTTTAATCGTTTGGTTGAACAGATATTTTTATTTTTATTATGTTTAAAAGATAATTTTATGAATTAAAAATAGGTGAATGTAATAATTATTTATACCATTCAATAAATTATTTATTCATTACACATACATTATTTATTAACGCCTCTTACCGAAATGACATATCAGACATAGTCATTGAAAAACAGGATGTTTAGTATATATATCTCCATTTGAATTGAAAGAGCAATTAATGTAAAAGACAAAAAAGTTGAAACGATTAAGGATCATAAATAATCTTTCTGTCTTTAAATGAATTTAAATAAAAATAAATATTCTAAATAAAAGTATCACTTAATTAGGAATTAAAATAACTGCATATATCAAAGTATTAGATGAAGTAACTAATATTTCTGATCTCTAAGTGTTTTGATAATTATATGTTGGAAAAAGGATATGACATGTGCTCTGAAGTTGTGTTTGTTCCCAAGAATCGTGAAGTATTGAATTCTTTTCATTTAATAAAGCTTTCTTTACTTACCTAAATTTTATGACATGTTTATACACTATAACAAGTTTTGTATTAAACTCGGTAAAATCGTGAGGAAGTAGTTTAATTTAGTTATATTTACATCCTTTTTGAAACCACATGAGAGCTATTTTGGGATGGATCGGAGAAATTTGAAAACATTTTGTTGCTGTTGTTGTTATTCATGGCACTTGCCACTGACAAGCCCCGCTGATAAATCAGCAGATTTTAAGCCGAAGATAAGCGTCTCTTGTTTCAAGTAGTGCCTACTAGGGCCAAGAGTACGACTTTATCTACACACTCGTCACTTTTGCTTACACAGCTCCTTTTTACAGGGGGGGGGGGCACAGTTACACATCTCATAGAAGACAGAAGAACAACCCTGCCCGAACCGGAACTCGAACCCAGAACATGAGGAAGACGCACTACCTCTGTGCCAGAAGGCCGGCATTTGTAAACTTGATCAAATGAAGAGAAAGACACCTGATCAACCCTTTATCTAAGTGTTTGTACCAACCTCTCAGAAGATGTTTGGACACGTTGAATTTTTCTTACACAAAGGCACTTTCAAGCGTATTTCCTTTTCCTTTCCTTTCCTTTTCTTCGAATAAGGAATTTTTAGACCCTAAAGCCGATGACATACCCCACCCCCAAATCACCGAAAAAAACACACCCCATGAGAAGATGAATCACGTACACTGTTTTAAGTTCTGATCTTTGGTTGACTGCATCCAAAATTTTATACATATATAATTCTGATATAAAGAACACAAACAAAAATTCATATGCTCACCTTACGTTTTTTTAAAGACAACTCGTTCACATAGACGTGAAATAGAGCCAAGACATGAACAAGAGCAGGACTTGGGTCTTCTGTTATATTTCATCAATTTTATTTTAATCATCATATATATAGTTTGAAATATCAAATTTTGGCTAATTGCTGTAACAAAACGAGTAACTGCAAAAGACTTTTATAAAACACTGGCTCAAAAATTGCGCGATTTAAAAATAATTTTAGAAAAAAAGATTAAAGTGAAATATGCTATGCATTTTTGAATGCATCATGTCAGAACATAATTTCTGGAAAGGCCAAGCACCACGTGCTCGTGCAAGTTAAATTATGTTTTTATTCACTTTAATCGTTTCATTGAAGGAGTGACTTTAGTATCGCAAACGATCCAAAAAAAAAAAAAACTTTGTCTCGCATTGATTGTTTAAAAAAGATCCCATTTCCTATTTATTTCATTTCATATAATCGCGTGATCAAAATGACATTTTTCTAGGTTTTATTTGCTGTAGAAATTAATTTTTAAAAAAAAACATCAGAGCTTTCGTAAATGCAATGGCAACGCGTTATTAACCCTTTGAGGTATGATGTCGAGTATGACTCGACATTCAAGACTGTGCATCATTTTGACGTTTATTTATTTATTTTCCAATTTTAATTGTTAATGGTTAAGAGATGTAGATTGCATAATGGTTAAGAGATGTAGATTCATTTTTCAAAGAAATTCGACAAAAGAATTATACTATATATTTATTTTTTTATAGCAATAAACAAATATTTGTATTAGGTGAATAATTTTGCATCTAATTATTTTTCGTATGGCGAAGGGTTAAAGGCTGATTTTTTGAGATGCTCGTGCAGATAACAAAATTTTTTGGCGCCAACGGATTTTTGTTGACGTCAAAAACCTCATCATGTTCTGACATGATAATAAAGCAATAAAAAATAAATTGTAAAACTTTTCTAAACACAATTTAAGTTATCTTTGTTGAAAGAAGAATGTGTGTGGGTTTGTGTTGGCCCTCTACAGGCATACCATTTGACCTACAGCTATTAGATTTGGCTTACTTATATGCTTTAAAAGGTGGAAATGCGCAATGAGGAGCGATTTTTTTAAAACTTCTTTGTTGTTCTCGTATTCCGCTTTACAACGGAAAGAGGGGTGCAGTAGCTTCTGAAAGTATGGATCCATGAGCACCCAAGGGCAGAAGTATGACTTCTAGCTCACCCACGTCACAAACCCTTTGTACGGGGTTGGACTTTATTCATGCTTTTCAATCATTTATTCATCCACAGATCGTAATTTAGATCTGGAGAAGAGAACGATCACTTCTGACCCAGTACACTCAGTGGTATTACTGTCGACATGGAGGACTGTGTGTCCACGATAAATTTAAAGTGCAATAGCCAACACACACACACAAACGGAGAGTCTTCAGCTGGTGAGTTCTAACTCACAGCCCAAGGGATGCGAATCTAACGCCCTACCGACCAGCCAACTACCCGGCCTTGAAATTTTAATTAGAATCTTAATTAAAAGTAAACCTAAATTTTAGCAATTTCCCCGTAAGAAGTTGCGAAAATATTATTACGAAAAAGTAAATTTTAAATCAATTACAAATTTTTGAAATTGTCTGGTTAATATTACCAATTTAGTAGTCTTAAAAAGTAAATGTAAAAAATCTAGCAAATAAAAAAGTGAAGTTACATTATACCGGGAAAGTTAGAAGATGAATGAATCACATATTTATGTTTTTGATAACAATATAATACCAATGATTCTATTAAAAGATTCACGTACGCAAGAAAAAGAAAATCTGTGAAATGATTGAAATAACATCTCTTTAATGTCTGACTTTTTCGAAGAATCATGGATATGACATTATATACTAACTGACATTGAATTTAAAATGAAGAACAAAAAGAAAATGCAAATTAGATCGTTAATTTCAAGTTATCATATGATAACAAAATTATTTTTGTCATTATTTATCTTAATTAAGTCATTAACCAGTTTAAACATGCTTGAAACAATCATGAGACTTCTCTATAAGTCTCTCTCTCTTTCTAATATATATATATATATATATATATATATATATATATATA
>JAOUZG010047140.1:18655-39523 GCA_026289955.1 Argiope argentata
ATAGTGATAATTTTTTAAAAAACTTTCATTTTCGAATTTTCTGGCTGGCAAACAAAGTTTTGGAGCTCGACCGATTTTGAGATGAAATAATAGCTATGATGCCATAGTTCTTCGTCAACCTTTTAAAAACGCATCTACTTTCAAAGAAAGATACGTTATAATTAATAATACAATACTGGTAAAAGCAGGAAAAATATTTTTTTGCCCGTAAATTTCGAAGACATAAAAAATCTCTTAACCAAAATAACATCATGTTCTTACATGATAATAATGATTTAACTGAAATTAAGTATAGTCAATTTTTTTGAAGCAGCAGCTGATCACCAGAAGTGATTGTCGTTCGTTTCTGGCAACTAAATATTTTAATTTGACTGTGTTTTTTTAATTATAAAGCACAATATTCTTTTAGAATTATAAAATGATACAATAAAAACGTGTGAATGGTATTAATTAAGATCGTTGGTAAAACAATGCTCCAAAATTAATTTAAGCATTTGATATTGATTAAAATACATACAATAGCACGACCTTTGTAATTAAATGAAAGTATACCTTAAATAACTTTCAAAATAACGCAAAATATTCGGGTCTACTTTGCCTTGATGATACGGCTAGATTAACAGATTCAATTCATTTACAAATTGACACAAATCTGATTCAAATCTAAAATTTTGAAGTTACAAGTGCATACAAAATTTCATTCTTCTTATTAGTAACGCTTTCAATATATTGTGCCATCCACAATTTTACTTGATGTATTTCGAGCAAAAAACGATTGCTGTTTACAATTTTGTAGAAAATGCCATACATAGAATTTCACTTATCCACTATGTTCCGTTTTTAAGTTATTTTGTTCCCAGACAGACCCAATTTCAAATGCAGCATTTCCGGACTCATAGTTGTCCAAAACTGAAGATTAACCCCTTCGCATACAATGACGTGTCTGACACGCGCATCGAATGACTGAATTTTTATTTTCAAGTCTGCAATAAAGCCACAGAATTAAGTGTTTAAAGACGAAAAAATAAATATGAAGCGATTTGGTATCCCAAATACTCCTTATATTATTTAAAAAATCAAATTTACAAATTACCAAAAAAGATGTTATCTAACAAGAAAGTTAAATAAATTCATATGTCAAGTGTTTAACTAAAATCTTGAGATTTAATTTTTTTTACTATTATTTCCATCCGATCTTTGAACGCATGTTACTTACGAAATTTCCTTTTAATGTAAATGACCAGTTATGTTTTAAAATAGCTAGAACACAAATTTTACATTCCATAAACATACATCGATCATTTATAACAAAAAATACCATTTAAAATGTTTAAAAAATGAGATTTGAAGATAATTTTGTGTTATATTACGCCAATCCGAAGAAGGAACTTGTTTTTAATTTGCCATTATAGCTTCGGAATTAGGAAGATTAAAAATTGTGTTCTTAGAAGACTATTCATTATATTATTGAAAAAATAAACAAAGTGAATTAATGATATAATAATTATCTTTAGGCATTAATGCATACGTTTTCTTGCCAGATAGCTTCATTTAAAAACAATCGGATAGAATCTTTGATGTTTTCACTAATAAAATCCATTAATTTTGATGCATTAATTTTTCTACCTTTCTCATTTACATGTTTCTTAAATTCATCTTCTTCGCTTTGAAGCATTTTAATGCTTCTAATACGCTTTTATTCAGCATTTAAAATTAATTGAGGGGGAAATATAATTGCGTTTATATGTTATGCGCATGATGCAGGAAATGATAATTACGTATTGTATGCTAAATAATAATTTGAAAAAATCTTCTTTTGTTGTTTGAAATCTGTGAAAAAAATTGAGTAAAGTTTTATTTTTCAAGATTTAAAGTTTTGCTTGATGAAATAGATTTACTCACCCTCAATAAGTCTATGCTATTAGTGTGGTTTTTTTATATTAATGCCCCGATTTAAAACAACACTAAGGCTGTTTTGTTCTAATTTTCCACTACTCTCAGATGACGGGGATGGCACCTGAGTAGGCATTCTCTACGCAAGCTTCCGCACAACACCAACGGCAGAGAATTTGGTCCCGAAGGATTTAAAGTGACCGATCAGACTCATTTACACGAAGGTTCTTCCATAGAACCGTGATTCGAACTAGGACCCTCCGGTTCCGAGATCATACTACCAGATCACTATGATATCAGATAATCACAAGGATAAAGTAAAAATTATAAAGTTGTTAACTCACAACAATGTACGTAGAATAGAAAATACTCTTTTTATTAAAAAAAGTAATTAATACAATTAATTAAAAAAATTTCAATTATCTCTATAGTGTTTTTCCAATATTAGAATACTTTTTACTTTCTTATACACAAAAGTGCTCGAAGAGAAATTATTATAATCATAAATAAATAAATAAACAAATAAACTGGAGATATTGACGAATCTATATGTTTTAGACTTTCCCGAGTTCGAAAATCATATTTTTTAAATTACACTTGCCTGTCTTTGAATTCAACAGCCTAAAAATTCTTTAAACTTACTCAATTCTTACACTTCTAAACAGAGAATATTCGATATATTCAAATCTATGAATATCCATAAAATGTTGAACAAAATTAATTCACAAGCATTTTATCTGTATGACTGGTTAAATATAAATGAGCATGATAACTACAAAATATGAAAATCTATATAGATAAAATTTGGTATGCGGATTTTATTCTTAAAGTGTAGATTAATGTCAAATTTTAAATTTCATTATTACTAATTTTTTGCAGTTCTAATTTCCAATTATTATTATATTTCGCAATTTATCATTACAAATATTTCGGAATTAAGAAAAATTAAATTCTGTATGACGTCATCTTGTGAAATCAAATTTAAATTATTGCATTAGTTGTAATCAAGAGCTATGTTGTTGTTACTAATGACACATGCTATAGACAAGCGCGCTGATGACGGTCAGCAATTTTAAGCCGAATAATTATCTTTTGTTTTTGAAGTAGCACCAACTAGGGCCAAGATTACGACTTAGCTACACACACTGACCACATTTGCTTGCACAGCCCCTTTTTACTGGGGAGCACAGTCACACGCCTCACAGATAGCACACAGAAGAATGACCATGCCTGAATTGGGACTCGAACCCGGGAAGCCCAGATCTCGGTGAAGACGCCTTTTTAGCCATAATCAATATTTACCAGAAATTAAAGAACTAATTTATCTTTTGCTCTTCATTTATATTATAAAATAATTTTTAAAAATGTTAAATATATAAAAGTCAATGAGAATAGTTATCGAGTGTGAGTTATATGCATATTCTTCAAAAATAAAAGTCATTTAAATACCTTTGTAAAATTCATATCCATATTGCCAGATTTAATAAGGTACCTGAAGAAAGAAAGAACTGTTGTCTAGAAGGTTTAAAATCCATGTTGACGGTCTTGGTAAAATTTTATGAATTTCATAAATATTTGTGTTTTATACCAAAGTTAACTGCACTTTGATTAAGAGTGCATTAATATTCGAATTTTTATTACGCGTTTTCTATTACCACGAAATTTAGTGAATTAAAACAGCATCTCGATTTCTTTTAATGGGTCATTCTTAAAGAAAGCGTTTTTCGTTTACTTAATATCGGAATCTATAATCACATTCAAGCTAGGTGTGTCTTTAATCCAATTATTGATTACGTTCTCCAAACTATTAATAACTGGTACTCTTACCTTTGTATACTATTGATAGAAAAATGAGTTGAATCCTGATGATACTTTTAACTAGATGCGGTCGCCTGGACATCTTGTTTAAATTCTTTAATCTTTAAACAGGATTACAATGAAACTAACAAAAATAATAGAAAATGTAATATACTTTAGTAGAGTGCTTAAGAAATGAAAACAAAAACCATGCAATTTATAATAATGAAATTAGAAGTTTTGTTTTCCAGGCACTGAGATCCTCTCTATCCTTAATGCTGACGAACATTTAAATAAAAAAATATCATTGAAATTAACCCCTTAACCGGTTTGCCCGTACGCCGTACGTGCATCGATTCATCGAATTTTGATAGTTGTAAACAAAAATTAAATCATTTATAACAATTATAATTCAATCGTAAACTGACTTCGAATACGTAGATAAGCCAAGTATTCCATGGATTTCCATTTGAATCAAAATAAGAAAATGTGCCCGAAATGGAAGGTGTCATCTTATTAGATAGTAAGGAAAATAAACCAGTTAAGGGGTAAAAACAAATAGTGACATATTAACAAAAGAAAATTATTTGTAAATAAAATATTTTTTTTAAAAAATCTAAAAAAATTATATAATTAAGGGGTTTTTTGAAAAGAGAATATAATTAATCATTACACACCGATAAATCAGTCAATTTAACGCTGAAAGAAAAATCTTTCTCGGTTGTTAGATGCAGACAGAAGAGAAAGTGAGATTTGGCAGGTATTTAATGATGCAGACGAAAAAAAATGACGATATTTTTAACACCATCGAGCGTTACAGACGACGGTGAACGATTATATATACTGATAATATATAATCATCTGATATCTAATCTTGGGTATTAATCCAAGTGTAAAATAATATACAATATTTTTCTCAAATTCGTGCAATATTTCCATATATATATCTTGTTCAAATTTTCAATCGTTAATAAAATATTTATTTACTTGATTTCAAATACATTTTTAAAAACTTGTAGTGCATGACATTCGATTTTAATACAGTTTTTTAAAAATATTTATTCATTAGTTTTTTATTAATTAATTACAAACTAAATTTCTCCCCAAAAATCTTCATTTCCCCGTCACCAAATAAGCAACAAATTCAGTTTGTTTTTCCTCTATGCCAATGAGGTTAGGCGTAACATGTTTTCGGCCGATTATTTTAAATGATTTTGTTTATTTTCTTAAGATTTGGTGCATTTAACTTAAATAATGTTAATTAAAAGATTTTTAGGGTTCATTTTCAAGCCCTTTCAAATTAAAATAAGGAGGAATAAATTAAATCAAAATTTTCTAATTTGTATTGCGTTATTCCAATTGGCGTAGAAAATTCACGGATTTTATTTTCCTCGATTGGCGTGGAAAATTCACTGCCAGTATAATTTTTTATTGATTATTTATTGTAATTGTAGACCGGGATAGGCTGATTGGTAGAGCATTGGATGCGCATCTCTTGAGCAGCGAGTTCAAATCCGACAGCAAAAGACTCTCCGTGTGAGTGTGTATGGTGGACATTATATCTGTCGTGACCACTAAGTGGTCAAGACATGTCTAGAGTAATACCGCTAGGGGCACTGGGTCAGAGGTGATCGTTCTCTATTCCAGATCTAAATTACGATCTGTGGATGCATGAATGAAATGCGCCCCGTAAATGGTTTGTGACGTGCGTGAGCCAGACTTCTGCCCTCGGGTGCTCAGGGGTTCAAACCCTGAGAAGCTACTGCACCTTTCCTTCCGCTACAAAGCGGAACACGAGGCTACAAAAACAATTGCAATTATTTAATAAAAAGTAACTAAAATAAAAAATTTCTTTGTTAACCTAAGTAGGAAATGATTAATTTTTTTTAATTTTATTCATTTAATTATTTATTTTATTTATTTTTTTCTGCTTGCAGTAATAAAGAATTCTTTAATTAAGGATTAAATCGATTTGTTCCTTGTTATCAAAATTGAGTAAATATGACTTTCTTTTCAAGACATACAATTGGAGAAATGAATAAAATTTAGCATTTGGTCCTCTCCTTCAAAGCGGAAATATGCTTCAAATCCGTCTATTAACGAAAAGAATGACGATTTTCATAATTTCATGATCGATTTTTTTCGTTTTATTTTTTAACGAAATTGTATGAAAAAAGAAACACGTTTTTAAATATTTGCTCAGTATGCTCGTTTCCATTCTTTTTTTAATAAATAAAGAGAAAACAAAAAAATGGTATATTTTGTAGTAAGCGGATTGCTATATATGTTGTGAAAATTCATTACATACATTTTTATTACTACACTTTTGCTCTTGATTGTAACCCTTACATTCATAATATTTTTGAAGTAAAAAATATATATGTAAAATAATATAAGATACATAATTATTTTTGTCATCGAAAAAGGAATTTTAATTAAAATTAAAATATCAATTGTATCAAACGATTTTTTAAAATATCTATAGCTACTTTTCTCCGTTAGTTACTAACATTAGTTATATTAGAAATGCAAATTTAATTCAAAATAGTCTGCAATTGTTTAATTATTTATTATATTTTGAAAAAAATCGTTACATTATGAATATTCTGAATTCATTATAAACATCTTTTTCATTGGTGTTCTGATTTCGTCACTCATGATGTTTTGACACGATCTCTCTTAAAATCTCTGCCGTCATCGAACATGCATTTCATTTGTACACAAAAGTTTTATTTTTCTTTTCTTCAGTTGAATTAAAACGATTGATTTACATTTGTTTTGGAATTTAATTTAATCCATCGTTTTAAAATCAATAAAATCAAGACCAAAAAACATGCATTAAAATAAAACAGAATATTTAAAAAATAGTGGTTTAAAATGAAAAAAGGAGACTTTTGTTTAGTTTTTATATAATGGAATTTTTTTATAATTTTTCTGTGCGTTTAAAAGTTGACATATTATTTCTTTTCTCTCATATAATAAGTGTGCAAAATTTAGGTGAATTCGACAACGTTATGTACGAGGAGATGCAGAGCATACATATATAGCTATGATGACGTTTATTATGCTAAAGTTTATATACTATTGTAATAGTAATAATATGGAAGCAAAATAATATATAGATGCTTATTTTATAGATTTCTTTTGTTAGCGTTTTTATGTCCAAGGCAACTTGAGAAAGTATTTTAAAAATTTATTTGTATGCATGTTATTAAAGCTATAATAAAACTGTGTTTATATATGAAAATTAAAGAGAACAAAGTAACAATATCACAGGTGTCAATGAATAAATCATTTTTAAAATGACATAAAAATCCTGGGACTGTTTCTGTCCAATCATAATATTTTTTAAGAAATTGCTGGTAAAAATTAAAATCACGAGATCAAAATAACAATAATAATAATAATAATGAAATTTTAAAAAATCGGTTAAAAAGCTATCTTAAACAGTTATAAAAATTTTTTCTATTGAGAGTTTTTTGGTGCATAACATCTAAGCACAGAATTTATTAAAATATTTATAAGATCACTTTTATTTCCAAGCATATAAAAAAATCGAACGGAGAATGCTTCTGATTTTTAAAATAAAGGTTTACTTTTTACTTCCAGTCTCTGTATATTTGAATATAAGTTGTTGATATTAAATGTAAGCCAATTACCTATTTTCGTTTCATTTGCGTTCTCGTTTTCAATCAATGGGAGTGGCATACTCTCAAATAAAGGCTCTTGTGTATTAACTGCATCCCAGCGATTTGTGAATAAAGGTCGCTCTATTGTAGGTTCTTTCATAAACTGCAAACAGACAGCATACAGTTAGCAATACACAAAAGCCAGAAAAACGATGTATATTTTGAACGCCTCTTCTCCGACAAATTGAAACCAAACTAGGTACAGAGTTGATCTTGAAACAAAATCACATACCAAATTTCTCTATTTAAGTCGTAACATTTTTAATATTCTCGTTTACATTCTTTTGAAGGTATAGATTGGCAGATAATCATTACCTTAAGAGATTTGACTTAAAACTGAACGTTATAATACGCGCTACTTAAAATAAAAAAATTTACACTTTAGCTGCTAAATCTAAGTATCAAATTTTAAGTCTCATTTTTTGTTTTGTAGGTATCATGTTAGCTTATACTTGATTTACCTTCGATTTTTCCTATGAATGGATTTATTCAAAATATGGGTGCAAAGATCTGAAAGCATTTTTGAGTCATCATGTTCGCAGACAGATAACGTTTCAAAGATGTGTATTTCGGATTCTGGGACATCTGAAACATGAAATTCGGCAAAATCTTGAGATCAAATTGTCTGAAGATTACAATGCTTTGTCTTTTATATTTCGTATTAAAAAATGTAAATCTCAGAGGATTCATAAAAAAAAAGAGATGATAAATGGAGGTTTAGACATTAGAAAAGATTTTAAAAAGCTTGAAATATTTTTAATGGAGTATTGCTACCGGCTGTCATCTAAATAATACAAAATTTTGAAAAAATTTCTTTAGTAAAATATGTTACTTATGGCACTTGCCATGGACAAGCCCCGCTGATACATCAGCAGATTTTAAGCCGAAGATATTTAAGCCAACAAGGACCAAGAGTACGAGTTTAGCTATACTCTCATCACAGTCGCTTGCACAGCCCCTTTTTCAAGGGGGGCACATTCACACATCTCACAGATAGAACACAGAAGAACAACCATACCCGAGTCGGGACTTCCAGAACACGAGGAAGACGCGCTACCTCTGTGCCAGAAAGTCGACCTTTAGGCAAAATATTTATCCCTTATCTAAGACTTCATAGCTCAGAGCAACTGTGTGTTTTAGTGACTATACTAAAAACCACAAGCCGGAAAGTCATTAAATGACCATAGTGATATCAATGCTAATCTCATGGACATCGGCATAGCCTTTGTAGTGTGGAGTAATGGCTTGGTTCATGAACTAATAATTTTAGTTTCAAAAATAGATTATTTTAGTCTTTTTAAAATTTTTTTATTCAGTTGTTAAATTTTCTGTTCCACGATATTCGTTACCTTTATCATTAAAAATTTATTCGAATTCATTCATTTAATTCCGAAATTTATTATCATCGTAAAAATACTGTCATGCTGTAGAAATCTGCTGTAGAAAAAAAAAATTATTTATATTTAAAAGGCTTGGTTTTCTGACCATACTGCACCAAGCATATGGTTTGATATCTAACAAGGTTAAAATAGATCTATTATCAAAAGTTAAAAAATGCAAAACAATGGATCATCGAGCGTATGTATATTACAATGAACGTATAAAATTTTAATATTTAGGGAGTAAAAAAAATGGGCAGTGATTTTAAAATAGGTAAAAAATGTACAATGTATACAATAAAAATATACAGTTACAAGGTAAAAAATATAAACAATGAACAATTAACTTATTTGCAACGTTACCAGGATTTTCAAATGTCAGAGTGGACACAATAAATCTAGTCACTATAAAAAGGACTATCAATGCATTATCAACTTTAATAAGACATCGTATGAGTTTGACAAAGTAATTTTGTTCTAACATCAACGTGTTGATTAATGAATAAATATGCTGTCTCATCTTATCATAGAATTAAAATATCAATGGGAATAAATAAACCGTAGAAGAACCTTTTTTTCTTTTATTTACTCTTTTTTTTTCAATTCTAATTAATACAAAGTTTCAACATTTGCTTACAAATACCTTTGGGCAGTAATTTAAAACACAGAGAGCGAAAGAAACAAGAAACCAGACAGACAAATAAACGGCAATATCTCCGAAAATCTCCGGAAAGAAATAAATAGAAGTTGGATCACAAAAGAAGAAAGCGACGATAAATAATAACAAAAAAAGCGAAATGAGCTCTCTCGGCAACGATGACACGCTACTTGGGGTCGGAAACAATTTCGATGTCGTCCCTTTCTTTTTTTGTCCTTTTATTTTTCGCGACAAACCCCTCCAGCGGCAAATCTTCAAACACTGAAGAGCAAGAATAAAACGTGTGTCCGCGGTGTTGTAAGTACTCCACACCGAAAAAGAAAACTTCGGCACGCATCTCGTCTCCCATTGGTCCGCTGGTAGGGGTGGAGCAAAAACATCGTCAAACAGCACCCCCCGTCCTTTACTTACCTACCCTAAAAGCGAGTTGTTATACACACTCTTCGGTTAGCTCTTGTGTCGGCAGCTCACGGGGTGATTTTCTTCCGCGATCATTTCTCGAATGGAAATGCGATCTGAGCACCTTTGAGAGAATAAAAACAAAAAGGAACAGTTGTGGTGGAATTATGTTTTCGAAAGCTACAGCCGTACCGTGCAATCGGTGAGAAGATCATAAATAACTTAATTGATACACTAAGTCAGTTCGGTGTGTGTCGGAAATTAAAAGCGTAATTATGTTGAGATCTGTTTTTGTAAATATTATTGTTCTATTGATGCTGCTTCCGCAAGGACTGGCAATCAAGTGGATGTAAGTACAGTTATTTTTGTTTTATTTAATATTAATTATTATTTTTTTGATGTGACGATGAATTTTTTTAATCTTTTTATGCGTAGGAAGTTATGTGGTTTTTCTATGTAATAGGAAAAAAGATAGCAGATCTGGTATGCGCAAAAAAATTAATGTAAAATTAATTATTTCCGAGAAACAAGATGCTTATTTCTCTTAAAATATTTTTTACGCGAATTTTGTATGCGTTAATGCTTAAGAGTTGTAGCAATATCTGATATACCGTTATAGCATAATATGAGCAATTTTTTTAAGATTGTTTTTGGAAACTCGAAAACTATTAATCTTATACGAATAAATCTTTTTTTTTTTTGGTATGATGACAACACAAGATTTACTTTATTTTTGTGCTTATATTAATAATAATAATTGAAGTTAATTTTTTTTAATTTTGCATAAATGTATTGTTTGTGCTACAACATTGATGATAAACATAAGAATTAAAAATACTTGTGATTGTGAGAGTTAAAAATAATATTTGATTAGAATTATCAGAATTGAGCAGAATAAATCTTTTTGTTTAAGTAGATATATCCAGTAGAACACACAATTAAATCATTGATTTTAAAAATATGGTACTTTTGTGTTCTGCTGACAATTCAATATCATTCAGATATTTCCAAGAGTATATTTAAAATTGCTGATCAAATATTTCAAGGAATGAGATAAATTATACTTTAAGTTATTGAAACATTTCTATCTTACATAATGTTGTCATTAGATAGTGATATATATCGTACAATAAAAGTTTTCAACAACTTGAAGGGGGGAGAGAGAGAAAGTTTAGATATATTTTAAAAAAAAAAACTTAAATGAAAATTATTTGAAGTAGAAAACAAATAACTTTCTTTTACAATATAGCCAATGTAATATAAAGCATTTTATAAATATTCTGGTTTCTGAATCCAACCTAAATAATTATGTGAATAATAACGTTAATTATTCTCTCTGTTATTTTTCATTTTTTATACAATATCTTCTGGAATTGTTTAAAACAGTTACAAAGCATATATCTAATTTCTACTAAGCATTTTTGTGCAATTAAAAATTAACAAACACTGAATAAATAAAAAAATTAACTACCTAATGATTATTATTTAAAATTTATATTATAAAATGTTATGAGATTTATAACCACAAACATTTTATTATTATTAGATGTTAATTTTGTGCTGCATCTCCAGTAGATATTTTTTAAAGGATTTTTTTCTAATAAAAGAACAAATTTTCCCATGTTACTATATAGTTTTTCAAATGAGATATTCTTACTCCAGCATTACAGTTCTATGTGGATTAAAAAATAAAAATCTGCAAATACTCTTAAAACTGATGAATTTGAATTTAAGTCTTGAAAAATATTTAATGTGGCATTTCCCATAAAACTTTCTTTTTTCTTCATCGCTATTTTTTCCATGGTTTGATTAATTTTTTTCTTTAAACATTGTGTAACAGGAAATGAGAGCTACATAAATGTTTCGTGTGGTTTCCGGACAGCTAAACAAACTTTTAAAGAATTAAGATGTGCAAAAATGTTTCGACCTTGGATTCTATAATTGAAGCAAACCTCCGGCATTTATTGTATAATAACTTTTCAACGAGATTCTAGCTACACAATTAATTTTTTCATTTGAGATGTGCCCATTTTTTTTCATTGTAACCTTATGATTCTTAGTAATTGTTCGGTGCACTAAGAAAAAATAATCAAAGCGATGTTTTTCATGTCCGAGAAATGTATCACATTTTATAAAATTAATACTTGAAATATTTACAAATTTTCAATTTTATTTCTTCATTTTCCTTAGAGTAACGAACATGATCTTAATTTTGAGTGTTGACAGTTTACTCTTTTTTAAAATTATTTAAGTTTAAAAAATGATATAAATTCTAGTTGCTTTTTAAGATTTTTAGAAATAAAAGTAACTTGTGTTCTTTATGTTTTACAGTAGAATTATTTTATACTATTGATAGTTTATAACAAATATAAGGCTTTCTAAAAACTTCTAAGATGTCTAAAAAAATTCGACCTTTTATTAATAATGTTAATTTTTTTATAAAATATTTTAAATTTTGTAATTTTTTTTTTAAAATTACATTGTTTCTGATCAAAAAATTATCAATTATATGCAGAGATTTCATTTTTGTTGGTCAAATTTTTTTCACCTAATTTATAAAGGAATTTCGACAACTATATAATTTTAATTAGTATTGATAAATATAATAAAATATTTTGTTTTAGAAGAAACTTTATTTATAATACAAGATTTTTAATTTTTTTTCTAAAATTGCCTAATTGTATAGATTAAAGAGCAAGTGCTATAATTTTATTGTTAATGTGTGATTTGCCGAACTTAGACTTTTGAAACTTCCTTTCTATGAATAAGAAATACTTTATATCTAAATATATAAGAAAATATAGTAAAATGGAGTGGCGCGAATTCAGCTAATTTTTTCATTCATTTAAATGCGATATTTGTAAATTATTTGCAACTTGGAACCTAATATATTAATTGCTTTGATATAAAACGTTGGCTTTAAAAATTTAACACAAGCATGTTTAAGAAATATATATTTATGAGAGTCTGTAATGTTGTTTTTAAAAAATGACACCTCACGAAATATATTCTTTTCGAATATATATTGGAAATATATTCTCTTTTATATAATATTTATCTGGAAATAAGGAATTAGCAAATAATAATAAAAAAACAATAAGGATAATAAGGAAAGAAATTAATTTTTGAAGCCTATTTAGTTCTAGACTTCTGAGAAACTCATTTGTTTCGTTCTTTTTAAATTTTTGTTAACAAAAAGAAAACATTCCTTTTATGAATGAATCTATATAAAAATTCTTAAAACTGTCTTGCTTCAAACAATAAAATAAATATAAATAAAATAATTCTATATACCATCTGTTATTTTATACGAAATATAGCAAGTATTATCTATAGAATCTGTTACATTATAGCCACGAAAACGCTTACCGGATATTTGACTCATAGCATTAGCCATTCCTTCTTTCCGAATTCATATTTAAAACCAGAACTATTTACTGTCTGTCTTTTTCATTCATTCTTTTGGCTGTTCAAAGTCTGGAACCATTCGTTCTTTTCCGCTGTAGAATCAGAGAGCAGGTGATTTATTATGCATTGTCTTGAGCGTGGACTTTAGAGGTTAACAAGACAAGTGTTTTCTCCAGTACAAATACGTTTATAGTCGTCTAAATATGAACAAAAATGACATTTCTAGCAAACAATATTCAAGATAGATTGATTCATCGGACAAAAGATTTTCGTTCTTATGCGAAAAAAAAATTAATATCAGACGAGATGATTCGTTTTGTATTTAAAAGTATAAAAATCTGTAGTATGTTTTATTTTAATACCGGGAATGCGAGATTTTGTTAATGATAAAAGAAGTCGTTATGTTTTAAACGAGGCAGATATTCGAATTTGGGCGCTAAATGATATGACGTTTGTCTGGTTATTGCCTGAGGATGTTAAATACACTTTCAGATAGTAGAAATTTACGACTTGTTCATATAATTTACAGTCTACACTAACTTCGGAGATTCGAGCAAAATTCACGGAAGTGTGTTAGAACATCGCGAAAGCGTGCGGACGGAATTCCAGTGAGTGGCATTTTTGAACTAACGTCTCTTGTGATTATTTGTGCATTATTTCTTTTTATTCCTTTTTAAATATTAGACAAGACACATTTTAATTAAAATCTTTTCAGGGTACTCGAAACATTTCAATTATTTATTAATTACTGCAAGCGTTAATAATATTTTAATTAATTATGGATTTATTCAAGTGCTAGAAATATTTTAATTATTTATTAATTTATTCAATTGCTAGAAATATTTTAATTATTTATTAATTTATTGAGATATTTAAAAATATTAATATTTTCCTAATTTATTTAAGCACGTAAAAATATAAAAAAAATTAAATAAAACAACTTATTCTATTTAAGAAAGAATAATTCTTAGATTATATTATAATTTTTGTACGTATTGTTTGTTTTTGTAGTTAAAAAGTATAAAAAATTAATGAATATTAAATGCAAAAATTATTTATCGCTTAACAATTTTTATCTTGGGTTCGTATATTGTTTGCCAACCAGTAGAGTTATTTATTTCAAACTAAATCAACTTTTTCTTATCCTTCCAATTTACAATATTACAACTTCAAAATTTATAAAACTAATTTTTTATTCCTTTCTGCTTTTAGTAAAACAACTATTTAATGAGCTGTATTTTCTATAAGTTGAGTTCTATTCAAAAATTTTTAGAAACTGATGATGTTAGGCTGAATATGTTTCCGACCGATTATTTCAAACGATTCTGTTTATTTTCTTAGTGTTTGAAGCATTTAAAACTAAACATTGTTAATGAATTGATTTTTTCGATTCATTTTAAGTACTTTTGAATTAAAATAGAACAGAATAAAAGAAATTAAAATTTATTTATCTGTATTGAGTTATTCCAACTGACGTAGTAAATTCACGCAAGCGTAGTGTTTTGTAATTATTGGCGACTGTAATTTTCATTTTAATTAAAAGTTTAAAAATTATGTGTATAACACTGTTGTGTCTATCTCAATCTATATCGATAAATAAAATAGAGTTGACTTGATTTTGAAGAAATACGGACTTGATTTGCTGTTTGCAGGTAGACACTTTAAATAAATTGATTTTAGTGGTTAGTTGTGTGCTTATCCATTCGTACGAAGTCACACGTAAAAGCTAGTATTCCTATAAAGACGTCATGTAAAAATTGCTCAGTTTGGCACTTATACCTGAAATGTCACAATATGTATACAGAACGTATACTTAAATATTTTATGAATAAAAATCTTTATTTTATCAAAAAATAAATTCATCGAATAATAATCCCCCTACCCCTTTCAAACTGATTTCTAGAATTCTATAAAATGATGAAAAACATGGCTTGAACAATCTCGAGTTGAATCTGTTTTGCGAATTTTCAACGCCCATTGTAATCTAGAAGACGTCTAGAATATTCGTTAGGCTATTTATTATTCTGTTCCGAGCGAGAAACTTTGTATTCTTTCCCGGTAAATATTATTTAATTAACTTTATTCCGCAGTTATTGGAAAGCATAACAATTAATTCTCGCACGAAAGTTCAACCTTTTCAAATACATGACTAGACTTCACGACAAATAAATCTACTTTACTTTCTCACGTCATTATTTTACAATCCGAACCTGTTATTGTGATATACGTCTATTCATAAGCTGTAAAAGGTTTGATTTATAAGTTTTTTCTTCGCTAACGATATGAAAATTGTTACAATTTTTCGTTTTAGTGTGGTATGCGGAACGAGTGGCTGATGAATTATTTGCGGTAATTAGGAAATTGACATGCATCTTGAAAGAAACTGTAATTGGAAATTGAAAAAAGGGAACCATTGTGTGTTAGCTTAAAAAAGTGCATTAATTTCTTAATAAAGTGCATTTGACAGAAATTCTTTATAATAAATCAAAGTATGATTTCTTTTAGTGAGGATTATTTTTTTGTTCAGAGTGAAAAACAGAAATGATTTTATGGTGACAGCTATATAATGGACGTACAATACAAATAAAAAAAGATTAAAATGAAATATGCTAAATATATTTCAATATATCATGTCAGAAATAATTTCTTGAACGTCCAAGCACCCCGTGCTCGTAGAAGTTAAATTACATTTTTATTCATTTTAATGGTTTCATTGAATGAGTCACTTTAGTATTGCAAATGATTATAAAAACTTTTGTCTCGCATTGATTGTTTTAAAAAAGTATCACATTTCCTATTTATTTCATTTCATATAATAACGTGCTCAAAATGACATTTTTCTAGGTTTTATTTACTGTAGTCATTAACGTATTTTTTAAAATCAGAGCTTTCGTAAATACTCGCGATATTAACAGCTGATTTTTTGAGATGCTCGTGCAGATAATAAAATTTTTATTTATCACCTATTGATTTTTGTTGACGGTAAAAACCACATCTCAAAAACAACATCATCTTTAAGTTTCATCATCTTAAGTTTCAACATCATCTTAAGTATCTTTAAGTTTCAGATTTTGATAATCATATTATTCATTTGTACTATTATGTAGGCATTAAGCAACTCTCTTCGTTGTATTAAGTGTCTCTCTCTAATTTTCTATAATGCCCGTAAAGTTCAATTTTAAATTAAAGTGGAAATAAGGAAAATACAATCAATATAAAGACGCATTTTAGGGAATCCTAGCATGCCTTTATAATAATTATAAGAACTGAAAGCAGAATCGTTCGGCATTGAAGTCTTTTGTGCTTTTTAGAATAATTTTCTCGATTTATAACATCCCAAAGAATTCAGTTTTTATTTTTATTTTTAAAATGATATAAATGCTGTCAATAATAAAAATTTACTTTTTTCGGTTTATAAATTTCAAAATCTTATGAAGTTTAAATTTTAGACAGGCCTTTGGTCCTAAGGAATCATATTCTCTTAAATATTTTTGACTCTTCAACTTTTAAATAAATAAATGCACGTTTCTATTTCCTTCTATCAAATTGGAAGCTTTCTGAAGTTTTGAATAGAATAGTTTATAACAATCAGCGTTTTCATAATCTTAGGCCAATTAGTCTTGAGAAACCCTGATTAGGTTATCATTTTTGAGATTTTCGATGAAGTGATCTTAAACCGGCCGTTTTTATTGAATAATGGTATTAAAATTTCCGCAATCAGTCAGTTTTAGTGACTGATTTAATTAATTATTGCTCGATTCTTTTTATTTAAAATATTGGTGTCTCAAGAATATTTTTAATGAAATATGATTCAAAGATAATAAAAGCTAAACATTCTTAATTTATTAAAACATTTATTGACTGAAATTACATTCAATATAATTATTGTATGTAACTTCTGTCTGCAAGTGCTGGTTGAATTTTATTTTTATTTTTGCGAAATAAATTGTTAAAAATACGGTTAAAATATTTATTAAAAAATTAAATAAATATGGAAATTTAATTTTAAGGTAAAAAATATTGGTATGAATAAAAAGACAATATTTTGACATTTTTACATTCAATATGATGTAAAAATGAGTTCTTTGCAGTAATATTTTTGGAAGTTATAGCGAAAAAAATGTCGAAATTTCTCTTAATTTTAAATTATTTTAAATTCTTATTAGAAATTCGAAAAAAATCACTCCGTGATGCACATTCTCAGCCCCTAAGGTATACACATGCCAAATTTGGTAGCTGTAGGCCTGCAGAGTGCCAACACACACACATTTAACTTTATTATAAGTATAGATAGATATAAATCTAGATTAGCTGATATATCCAGTATTGTTCGAGTTTAAAATCTTTTCTTGTTCAATGCTTTTAATATAAAAGCTGTTTTTATTAAAAAATATTATTTGATACAAGCCCCTTTTTAAAATTAAATCTGGATGAATCGTTTTTTAAAATTTCATAACTATAATTTGATAAATTCATCATTGTATGTTTTTTACCTGTTTTGGTTACAGTAATTTCATAAAACTTTGAATATATTAAGAAAAGCCACTATGTATCATTCACAATATACCTACCATTTCGTATTTCAAACAAAAATAATAAAATAGTACTAAAACAAACAAAAAATAAAATTTTAATCGATATTTTCATATTTGCCATCTCAAACTATCGCTTTTTTCGCCTATAACATACTCATTTTCCTTCAAACTAAGAATTGGATATTTATCAATGTTTCTTCAAGAAAAAAATTCCGTTCAGATATACCTTTTTTATAAGGAAATTAAATGTGAATTTATATTGTTGTGGATCTATAGCGAGGCTTAAAATAATATTCTTGCAATAGAATTTGGTTTAATAAATTTTAAGGCATCTATTCAATGACGACCGCATTTGCTTTTATCACTACTGCAATAAAAATTATTTTTAAATAAGAAATACTTCCTCTATACTTAGTCGAAATAAAATTCTCATTTTAATTTATTAGAGATAATAGAATATTTAATTATTTCCGAAATAATTGGTTCGAAATATTTTAAACATGCTAATACCAATTATCTTCGTAAATATGATTAAAAATTCTGCTGTAATTCATATAGTTTCGTTTTGCTGACTCTTCATATAATTGAACTTATATTTAGAAATATGTTATTATCGAATAAATACAAGCAAATTTATTCAAAGATAAATATTTTTGTATATTGTTTAGCTATAACTATTAAGAAAATACTCTATTTTTGTAAAATTTATGGCGTTAAAAATCCTGTAGAATATTCAAATGTTTCGAATGAAAAATATTTATTTTTGATATTTGGCAACATTCGTAATAATTATTTTTGAGAAAATCGTTTGTTTTAATTTCATTCTTTTTCTAATTCTTTCATAAAGCAGATTCAAATTCTGTTTGCAATGAAGGCGAAACTAATTTTAATTTAGTAAATAATTACATTTAGAATTCTTAATGAAATCTTTTGTAAATTGTTTTGTCGTGGAAGCAAACTTTTTTTTTCGTATTTAAACAGTAGTCGTTATTTTGTCTGGAAGCAGGTTAAAAAGTTCCGATATTTGAATTCAGTGTGATATTCGAGTGCAAATGATTTTATTTTATTTAATAATTTGGCTATACAATCGATTTTTTTAAAAACTGTTCCAATAAATAAATGGACTTTTTTTACGATAAATTGTGATAAGAACAATTTCATCCAGATTTAGATTTTGATTCCATTTGATAATTCTTTATTCTAATGCATTTACCAATATGGACAAACTCTAATTGCGAAATCAAGCAACCGAATAAAAATGTTCAATGATGTGGATTAATGATAGAAAAGGTAAGAATAATTCTTTCAGATTATATTTTTAGTATTTGTAACCCTTTAGTAATAGTTTTTATCGGGGATAAGATTTCTAATGATTTTTTATTGTAATTTCTTCTGCTTTCAATTAATTTTGGAATGAATAGTTTTAAAATTTAAAGCATTTATGATATTTATTTGAATTTATCAGAAGGATAATTAATTTTTATTTTAACAGAATTAATTTTTAATTAATTTAGATTTATTAATATTTACATACATAGACAATTCGATTTTCTTCGTGTAAATTGAACATTTTGATTTTAATAAATACGACTAAAAAATACGGCATAAACAGATTTTTTTCCAATTCTAAACAATTACCGAAAAATAAAAAAAAAGGTAAATTCCATTTTATTATCTGGCAGTTTGTATGAGGAACACTTGCAGATTTAGATACTTCTACGAACTTACTTTGTGAGGCTTTTGTTTCAATTGGACTCTTTATTTAGTTTCACAATTTTAATATGCTAATAGTTTATTTTCAATTAACTTTTTTACTTTATTAACTTTCAAAAGTGCATGTGTTTATTTATATGTCACGAGTCCAGAGAAAAGACTTTCCCGAATAATAGAACTGTTTATAAATGTTTTAATAACAAAATGAACTTAATGAAAATTATAGAAAGGGAATTAGTTACACATAAAATCGTAGTATTTTTTATTCCATTGAATTTGTATATTTTTCAAATTTATTAATTTGACGGCTAGGACAATATTTTTTTAAAAAATTGATTTACTTGCCTCATTTTTACCTAGTGGCCTTAGGCAGCTGCTTAACTCTGAAATTCGTCTGTTATGAAGAATAATGAAGGAATATTAATAGCCCTGAAATTAAAATATCAAAAATGACAATGTGTTATCAGAAAATGTTTTACTCACAGTTATGTTTTTAGTGGAACTGTGATGTCTTGGAACTTGATAGCATTAGGAAACTTCATAAGCACAATATTCAAAGCAGATGTAAGATTAAAAATAACATGGCTTTAATATCTATCATAGTTTAATGTGTACTGTTTCTTTGTTGAAAGAATCTTGAATATTAAATTAATCTGGATATGAAATTAAATGGATATTTAAAGCTACTAATATACAACAAATTAACAAGTAGACCATTGCAAAGAAATCTATTAATAAAATTTAGTTTTTATTATGTAGATATATTTGCCATATTTTAAAACAATTTATAACAATATAGTATCATTTAAATGTCTGCTTTACTGCAGTAATTCTATTTATTCCCAATCATTTATACAGATTTTTACAAAGACAATCAGAAATTTTTCTGAAATTTGTTAATGGTGCTGTCATGTTAAATTAATATCATTACTGTTGCTAGTTGTAAATAAGAAACCATAAAGCTGTTTTTCTTTAAGCTAAAAAAATAATAACGAGGGCAAAAGATGAATGGTCTGAGAAGTCAGATTCAGTTACGTACAATAAAATATCTGCGTCTCTATAAAGATTTTTTAGCTACTAAAATGAATAGGAACGAATCGATGCCAAATTGAAATGATAATACTAACAAGAAAAACATGTTGATAATCAAGTCATAAGGAAAATTTTTACTGTATTATTCCTTATGAAACACTGATCATTGCGCCGAGTTTTTGTTTTATTGTTATTATTTCATTTATTGAAATGTACAGCATATTTTTATTGTTGTTGTTCTTTAATAAGTGGCCATATTAAAAATGCATGAAATAAATAATTAAATGCTGAATAATTGTTGAATGCTATTCGAAGGGTTTTTTTTTTTGTCAAATTATTATAAAGTTAAGTTAAGTTTGCGTAAT
>JAOUZG010047153.1:3823-21105 GCA_026289955.1 Argiope argentata
TATATATATATATATATATATATATATATATATATATATATATATACTATTCTTTAATAGTAAATAATTACTGAGATATTAAAATGAAAACTTTTGTTGTGATTGACATAAAGTCTAAAACAACACAAAAGCGAAGCAAATTCCATTGGTCTTATAATATTCATATTAATATATAGCTTAATTGCTGAATATCAATCATTAATCTATAAATAAAAATAAATAAACTTGAAGATGTATATTCATTTGATGATTCTTCAAACTTTAAAACAATTATTTTTAAAGCTGCCTGAATTTTTGGCAGCTGTTGCCGTTCTAATCATAAAATTATTTCTCATTAATTTACGATATGTAATTTACTTATAATTTTAGGATTCATTACGTCACAAATTTCCCTTCTTTTTGTAAAACTAATCCTTTTAATGTGATTTGTTTTAAAAAAATTCCATATTATTCATATTCATATGTCATAACAAAGCTCATATTATTTCTTCATGCATTTTCAAAAATTTAACGAAATTGAAAAATGCTGTAAGTATAGGATGAACATTAAATTTACTTTGCTTTGAGGAAAAATGGAAAGAGAAATGCGTAAAATGCATGTATGGAAAAAAATACGAGATAGAGATTTCCCCAATATTAAATTCAAAGCTTTTAGAGATAGATATATGTTTCTAATGAAAGAAATTCTCTTATATAAATAAAGTCATGAATCTAAATAATGGGTTTTAGTTTTCAATAACTCACAAATTCTTTATAATTATAACTATTAATAGAACGGCTTGACATTTAAAATTAATTTATATCCTTATGTAATTAACTATGTAATTTGATAATCGTAAAAAAATAATTCATTTAAATTTTCCTCCATTTCCATCCCACAACTTATTTTAAAGCAAATTATTAACCCTTTGCAGTCCGATGTCGCCTTTGACTCGACAATCAAGACTGTGCATCATTTTGACGTTTTATTTATTTATGTTTCAATTTAATCGTTAAAAATGCTTACATAATGGATAAGAGATGTAGATTAATTTTTCAAAGAAATTCGACTTAAAGAATATGTATATTTATTTTTCATAGCAATAAACAAATATTTGTATTAGGTGAATAATTTTGCATCTAATTATTTTTCGGAATGCAAAGGGTTAAAGTATAAAACGTAACTATTACGAATAAAAAGGGATAAAATTGTAGATTTAAGCTGTGGGTTATCCCTTGGGCTTCGAGTTCGAACCCACCTACCGAAGATTCTCCGTGTGTGTGGTAGATGACACACGTTAAATCTGCCGTAGTCACAAAGTCCTGCATGTCGAGAGTAATACCACTGGGGATACTGGGTCAGAGGTGATCGTTTTCTATGTGCCAGATCTAAATTATGATCTATGGAGGAATTAATGAAATGCATGAATGAAGTCCGCCCAGTAAAAAAGGCTTTGTGACGTGTGTGAGCTCGAAGTCGGACTTCTGCACTCGGGTGCTCCAGGGTTCATACTCTCAGAAGCTACTGCACCCCTCCTCCAGCGAAACACGAGCAACAACTACACTGTTCTTTAAGATTAGATTAATCTTTGGTATGGTTGTGGATTACAGTGGAAATAATATACTACTTTAAAACCGATAACATTAAAAATTGTATTTTAAAACATTAACTATATTGTCGAAATACATTGTATATATTATGTTCTCAAAAGGTCCCCAAGCTTTCAGAGGTTTTAAGTCCACTTCGACCTTTTTATTATTTTTTTTTTGTTTGAATTCATTTTTTAATTCAAAATCATTGTTATGAGATAGAACTACATTCAGCCCATCCCTGCATCCCTGTTTTTAATTTGAATAAGGACTGATAATCAAGAAAAAAAATATTATTTCCGTCTCTCAAAATGAAAATTCCAAACTCTTCTCATCAACTAGAAGAGTTTGACGAAATATTTCAGAAATAAGTTTTCCTTGCATAACGAAACACCTGGGTATTTAGGTCATACCAGTTCATAAGTGTTCCGTCTTTGTCGTTTCAGAAGTCGCACCCATTCGATTTTGAAATCACTCATCTATCTTTAAGAAGTTCGAAGAATAAGAAAGGACTTTCTTAAAAAATTAAATTACATTTTAATATTATAGCAATAAAAGCTGAATTAACTAGGGAACATTAATGATTATCATCAAAACATTTAAAAGAATAGATTTGCGTGACTAATTTATGATAATCATTAGTGAAGCGTATTAACTCAGTATATCAGTGAAAAGTTTCAATCCTTCCAATTTTGTGCTTTATATAATAAAAAGAAATGCATCAATCCTTCCAATTTTGTACTTTATATAATAAAAAGAAATGCAGCAGAATTCATTGACAAATGCTTTTTTTTCAATAAAATTATTTAAAAAAGGTTTAGCTAGAAAGTATTCAAAGTTCATATTTTTCTATCACTTTTTCACTAAAAATTGCACGTTTCTTTGTGTTTTCTTTCATAGTTCTTAATTTCCCATCATGTAAAACTCACATACACATTAAGATGGAACTATATAGAAACAGGCGTGAAAAGCAATTTTCGGCTAAAGTATTTAGTATCGGATCAATTCGAAAAAAGGAAGTGAAAATCATTTTGTATAAAAGACTAAAGTAGATTAGAACTTTTATACAGGACTATATTTCTTATACGTCTTAAAATTTCTTTTTGAAAATTATGCAAAATTATGAAAAGTTTATATTTTTCTAACACTTTTTCACTAAAACTCTCAATCTTCTTTCATAGTTCTTAATTTCCCATCATGTAGAACTCACTTATGCAGTAAGAATGGAACTATATAGAAACAGGTGTAGCAGCACTTATTGACCATCATCTTGAAGTTAAAAGTACTTGATGTCAGGTTAATTCGTTTCGAAAAGTGAACAGTCATGTTGGATTATTTACTAAAATAGGCCAAAACTTTTATGTATGATTCTTTTTGAACAAATAAAACCCTAAGTTTTTCATTTATCTTTTGTGCGATATGTAAAGAGTATTCATCTCTTTCTACATATATTTTGGATGCAATATTTGTATACATTTTCAACACAAAAAAATTAGTAAAATTTGGTTTTATTATCCTCAAGTTCAATCTTAATAACCCAAAAAATTTATTCTTGAAAATTATAAATAATAAATGTGAGAATATTTAATCACGTGGCCATGATTTGCGTAACAGAAATTAGAGACAATGCTCTAAGGTGGTGAGGGTTGATGTCCCAGATGATAATTTTCAAAGATGCCGCGAAGACAAATTAGTTGTGCGTTTATTTCACTTTTAAAACTCGTAATGGTTTGGTAACCGGTGAGGTTGGGGTATTCTGTACTTGGTCTTGGTCTGTATTTGATTTAAAAACTGTTAAGAGAACAAAGTACATAAATATTTAATTGAAACTTTTTATTCGAATGTTAATTTTTAATTCAAGTATTTCTAACTTTTTATTAATTATTATTGTTAATTCATCTAATACTTCTATTTTTTATTCTATTCTACTTTTTATGCTTTTTTCATTACTCTGGATTTCTTTTGAATAACTTTCTTTTTGAAAAATGAATTTGTTTAAATATATTTAATGTTGATTTCCGTTATAAATGAGATTCTTTAGAAACTGTAACTTTTCAATCTTCCGTAGCTTATTTAAAAAAGAAAAAAAATCTATGGTTACATTATTGTCGAGCAGGCATAAAATACATACAATAATTAGATGAAATCTTCTAAAGATAAAATTAATAAAGGATCCAACGAATATTTAAACATCTCTAATGTTTCATTATGTTTTTTTTCTTTCGATGTAATGTAGTTAGATATAAGTAAATATTCATCTAATACTTCTAAATCTCGGTTAGTTGTTACTCTTACTTCTATATTGTTATGATGGGTTATTCATGTCCAACGTCCCGAAGTTGTGATCGGAGACAAAAGAATATCTATAAACGGCTCAAAACTGAACATATGACAACATTAGATATGTCCAGAGTTGTTGTAAAAGATTGAATATCGAATGCTTAAAAAAGGAAAACCTAAAACAGAATCAATTTGTTCGGTTTGCGGACGATCTCCAAACCTTTAAACCAGCAAAGAACACTTCTTTGCATCCTGAAACCGAATATTTGCTCAATGAAATCGCTGGAAATCTTAAGAACTTTCCTCCTGGCATTCTCAAGAACTGAAATAAACTTAAGGCGTGAAAAGGATAGCGCTCATCTCTGATACCACTAGCAGCTTGTACACTTGCCGTAATCTCCTGAACCGGTGGGCCAGAGGTCGCGGTCGTGACAAGAAAGCTAACACCAGCAACCTGTTTGCGAGAAGGGGACCACAACAACTGCTTGGGGCTGTTTTCTCTTCCAGAGAATGACGCAAAAGAAATCGGATTCCGTAAATTTACCTTGAGTCTCTGCCTGCAAATGGGATGTCGAAGATCATCGCGCTTTGTAATGGAAATGGAATCTTCACTCGCAGAAAATGACGTGTGCGTCCTGAACTGTTCTCGCGAGTAATTGGCTATTTGGGAGGCAGGGTTGGTATTTTCTGGAAAGGTCTGTTTGGAACGAGTAAAAGTGGCGTCATTTATAAATTTCAAGGTTAACGTCTTAAGGCATCGAGCATTTTGATAATCGAGTCGTTTCTTATAAAGGTGGTGGTTGTGGATTATAGTCATTAGGTTTTGTTTTATTTTTTTTAAAGTGAGAATAAAGTCTTAGTGTTTAGCTGTAGATAAAAAATCATTCTTTGAAGTGATAACTTAAACGAGTAAAAGTTATTTATACATTTTTCTTACCAGAAATCAACATATAGATTGAGATTTATAATTTATCATCTAATTATCATTTTAAGAAATATATATTTTACCTTTTTTTTCTAATTTTAAGAGTTAAAAATATTTTCTATTACCATAGTTTCTTAACAAAAGTGATATGGTATAATAAAAAGTTTCTTAAAGTTCTCAAATATATTCATGAAGTGTTTTAGTCCTTATACAAAAATATGTATGAAGGAAATAAATTTAAATATTTCTAACCCCAATTTCTCTTGATGACATGAATCTGTAAAACAGTTATATTTTTATTTAATTTAAAATAATTTAATGAGTTTAGCGTAGTTGATTTTTCAATTGTCCTTCGTTCGGAAACTTCTAAATAAAGCTATGGGCGTGCTTTCTTTCAATTTTTTTTTTTGTAAATTTTTCCTACCAGAAATCAACATGTACATCGTGATTTATAATTTATCATCTGATTATCATTTTAAGAAATATATTTTTTACCTTTTTTTATAATTTTAAGAGTTAAAAATATTTTTTATTACCATGGTTTCTGAACAAAAGTTATATGTTATAATAAATAGTTTCTTAAAGTTCTCAAATATATTCGTAAAGGTCTTAGTAATTACGCCAAAATATGTATGAAGGAAATAAATTAAAATATTTCTATCCCCAATTTCTCTTGATGACATGAATCAGTAAAACAGTTATATTTTTATTTAATTTAAAATAATTAAATGAGTTTAACGTAGTTGATTTTTCTATTGTCCTTCCGTTCGGAAACTTCTAAATAAAGCTATGGGAATGCTTTCTTTCAAATATCTCATATACTTTCACAGTATGGGATACCTTGAGATTAACACTGTAAAATTTTGAGGAGAATCTAGAATGTAGCTTTAAAACATACGAAAAAATGTATTAATTTTAGCCAAGTTTTAATACATGCATACAATTTCTTGACCAAATATCTAATTTTACTCCTCTAGTTTCCCCGTCTAGAATTACTGAAAGATTATTTCTTGTCTTATATTATTGAGAAATCTACAAACTGACGACGAAATTACATATTAATTCCCTTTATAGTTTGTTAAGTTTTTGTTTTCTTCTTTGCAAATAAAGAATATTTTTTTATTTATTTTTTATGGATCTATACGTTTCGAATCTTCCTGAATCCTAAAAACCTGATTTTTAAATAATATCTGCATGAGAGCATGATAATTCGAAAACGCTTTGAGCTGACAATAACAAATATATTCATATAAAGACTTTTGCTCTATATAGAAAATTTGGTATATAGATTTTACACCATATTTGCAGACTTCCATCAAATTTTGAATTAAATCCATTTAGAGGTTCTATTCATATGCCTGAGTGTAAGTGAGTATTATACTCACATAAAATTTTGGACACAGATTTAACATCTTATGGCATTTTGAGCCAATATGTCAAAGGATTGCTCAATAGTATGTCGGTATTTGCGTATGCATGTAAACACAATAAATAAAAAAAACCCTATTGAAATAAAGAAATAAAATGTGGTATGTGATCTTTTAACATAATTGTGGTTCAGCTTCAAAGTTTGGTTTTAGTCGGTCGAGAAAAAAAAAGCGCCTTAAATAAAAAAAAAATTGATTTTCGGGTCCTTTAAGAATAGATTCAGCAAAATATGCTAGACTATAATCTTTACTTATAATAAAGCACAATGTGTGTGTGTGTGTATGTTGGCGATGTACAGGCCAAACCGTTTGACTTACAGCTACCAAATTTGGTATATGTATACCTTGGGTTCCGGGAATATGCACCTCGGAGCCCTTTTTTGAATTTTTAATTAAAATTTTAACTAATTAAAAAATAAGCCAAATTTTAACGTTTTTCCGCTATAACTTCCGAAAATACTACAGCACAAAATTGATTTTTGCAACAAGTTAAAGCGCAAAAAATTAATTTTCAATGATACTAATGTTTTGATATATAAATTAAAACTCTATTTGTAATGATTTTTTAAACATTTAATTTAATCGTATTTTTTTCAACAATTTATTTCGCATATAATAAAAATAAAGTTTTATCTTCTCGAGGATCTAAAAAAAACAGCTTTTAATAAAATGTTGCCATCACATTTTCAGAAATACTGATTTTTAAAAAAAGTTAATTACCACCAAAAATAAAACAGAAAAATATAATTTTCATCACGTGATTATATGAAATGAAATAAATGGGAAATGTGATATTTTTTAAACAATAAATACAAGAGTAGGAACACGGTGAAATATGAATTTTGGTTGGCTCTATAGAGGTGCAGTCAAAGTTTGTTTATTTTATTTTGTTTCACTCTTTTTTTGTTTTAACACCTGGACTATTGGTAAACTTTTCTGATTTAATTTCTTGTATAACAATAAAATTCAACAATGTAATTATTGTTCATAAATACTTTGAAAGCCTTCGTGATCTTGCCCAAGATCTGAAATTCTATACAAGGGGAAATAAATAATATCTCTATTGGAGATAGCGTTTTATGGACTTTCTCTGATTGATTGTTCGATATTCCCCAACAGGCAACCAACCATTAAATAAATTCATGTAAAATTTAATAGAAATTTAAAATACCGGTGATTAAATCAAATACCATTTATATAGCTAATTACGCTTGAGATTATCGAATTACCATAATCACAAACAGACGGATATACGGATTGTCTATTCAAAGATCTTTTCAAAAGTTTGATATAGATCTACATTATTTATATAAAAAAACACGTAATGAATTTCCCATATCCTGCTTGTATTATTCTTTGGTAAGCCTAGTCCTAAATAGCAGAAATAATTTCAACATTTTTTCGAGCTTATAAAAACTTCAAGGACACATTTTTTTGATAACTGCCGTACTTTCGCTTCGAATTGTTTCAAGGGAAGGGCACGAGTTGAAAAATTCAGGCCAGAATGACAGTGTGTGTGTGTGTGTGTGTGTGTGTGTGTGTGTGTGTGTGTGTGTGTGTGTGTGCGTGTTTACCATGGAATATTACTCATCATGATCAAAAATTGTCCTTGATATTAAAATTGAAATATTTTTTCTACAATAATTTTGTATGCCTGTACTTCCGGGTATAGTTCAATAATGAAACCCTAAAATATGTTGTAAGTGAATATAATTTCTTATTATGTTTAAACATTTACAATTTCTTAACTTTTCATAATTTTCAATAAATTTTCAGCTTAATTTACATACTTGTAATTAAAATACTTGTTAGTTTACATACTTGTAAACTGCCACAATCGTTATATAGGCTGAGCAACCTGCTTGATAGCATACTAGACTTCTGATAAGGTGGCCAAGGACTCGTCCTGCATACTTTTTAACAAATAATTTAAAATTAAATCACAAACTTAAAAATATTTTTCATTAAAATTTTAGGAAATCTGTCCTCTTAAGTAACTGTTCATTCATATGATATTTTAATCACAAATAAAATTAAATTTAAAAAATTTAATGCAATTTTAAAGATAATGAAGAAATTATACTCTTATAAAAATAATCATGTGGTGTGTTTTTTTCCATTCGTAATTTAAAAATATATATTATTATTCTATTGATTTTTAATTATATACTAGAACTGGAAATATAATTACCATAAAAATATTGGAAATAAAAATAATTTTGACATCTTGCACAGTTAATAGACGAATGTGTTTACAAAAGCGACAAAATGCTTCTATAGCATATGAGGTAGAAAACGAAGGTTATTTTCTTGGAATGAACTGTAAATTACGCATTAATATTTTAATGAAAGATATCATAAAAATATCCTATTACTAGACCAAGCCTCATACGAAGTCGAAATTCCAAACCCATGACTTTGCCTTTTTAGTACATGAAAATATAAAAAAAGTAGGAATTAAAATATATTTATCATCTATAAGCATTTCAAATTAATTATTCTAGCAAAATGCGTTTCAACAAATCCTCTGTGTAAATGTTTTGAGTATAATCATTTCATTTTCATTTCCTGTCACGTAAAAATACGGCTCATCTGTATGAACAGTTAATTACAGACATAGCAGTTATGTGACCTTGGCCCCATAGACAAGTGAAACCGCTAATTCGTTAATTTTCCACATTCACTTAGAATTTTCTAATCGAATAACGAGTAATATCAGGAGCTATTTTCCGAATTCATGTCCTTGAGAGATTCTAGAAAGATGATTATAGCAAAAAATAACGTGGAATTTTTATGCACATTTATTATTTTTCATGGCTATCGGATTCCATTACGCAAAATTGCATTAAATTTAAGATGCTCATCGGCTAAAATAAGTAAATTTTCATTCAGTAATATCCCTTTATGTCTGAAAACAGAGTTGTATATTCTGTTATGTATATGTACATGTTATGTATGTGTACTAGGGCCGGGATAACCTGATTGGTAGAGCGTTGGACTCGTACTCCTTAAAATACGAGTTCGAAACTCACCGGCCAAAAGATTACCCGAGTGTGTGGCGGCTGGCGCTCGTAAAATCTGCTCGTGATCACAAAGACCTCCATATCGAGAGCAATACCACTAAAGGTACTGGGTCAGAGGTAATCGTTCTCTGTTCCAGGTCTAAATTACAATCTCAAATGAGTGAATGAATATGCATGAAGGAAGTCCGCCCCCTAAAAAGGGTTGTGGCATGTGTGTAGCTAAGTCGTACTCTTAGCCCTAGATGGTACTACTTGTAAAACAAGAGACGTATATCTCCTGCTTATAATTTTGCTGATGTATCAGTGGGACTTATCCATGGCAAGTGCTATAAGTAACAGCAACAACATACAGTATATATACTTTGTATTATATTTGAATCATGAAAACAACAAACCTATTTGTTTATTTTATGTAATACATCAAGGCCCTTAGAATGACTTTTTAACTTTTCAAGATTCTTTAAATTATTTCATATTATCTATTATCACTAATTACAATCTCTGAAACCTCACCATGGAACAACATAGATGGATAGAGAACCTTCCGATTCAGTGATTGGTTCACGTTTCTCTGGTAGGTATAGCAAAGATGGAATGTCGAGTTTCTTTCACTTCAATGACAGGGCGTACTTCCTGCAGAAGGATTTGCACAGTGGCCGATGATAGTCATTAAAACTCTCTATGATTTTACACCTCAATGCTATGGTGGACCTGTTAATTCTGATAACTCTTCGTGCTTCAGTTGGTTTGTGATCATTTCTTCGCGATTATATCCTTAAAAGATCTTTGGGAAATAAAATAAAATAAAAATATTTTCATCAAATGCAAGAGGCTTGTTAGCATATCTAAGAACCTACTTTTATCGAGGAAAAAGGGCAATGCAAGTAAACTTTAATTTTAAAAAATTACTTTAAAATTCGCATAAATGAAAATAATTTCAAGAAATCTCGCCAATATTTAAAGTTAAGTAATCACGTCAACAAGAAAATGAAATTTATTAATTTTTAAAACAATCGTTCGGATTCTTACCTTCACACATGAAACGATGCTTCAAAATATTTCTCAAAAAACGTATCAACTGTATATGAAGAAAATGTAATATTTATTAATTAAAAAATGATTTTTAAAACAGTTTTATTGGAGTTCTAAATAGAAGTATTTTTTTCCAAATAATTTTTATTTTCAATTCATTGCTTTAAATATTATGAAACTTCATAATTAGTTTCATCTTAATTACCAAAAATTATCATTATCATGGAATAAAAATGTAATTAAAGTAATTATTTATTTACAATAAAATTCCAAAAAAATATAATAGTATATTGTCATCTAGTGCACTTAATTTAACGCATCAGAAATTGAGTGAGAAATTTATTACAAAATTCAATTTTTTACGAACAATAAACAGAAGAATGTAAAAATAATTTAATGTAAGAAAATCATCTTTATTTCTCTTATTATTATAGATTCTGCCTATTTAAATCGTGTTAAACCATTACTTAAGGTCCATGTGTGATTGTTGTTCTTGTTACTTATGGCACTTGCCGTGGACAAGCTCCTTGCTGATACAGCAGCAGATTTAAGCCGACGGGAGCGTCTCTTGTTTTTGAAGTATCGCCAACTAAGGCCAAAAGTATGACTTATCTACACACTCACCACATTTGCTTACACGGCCCCTTTTTACAAGGGGGGCGCATTCACACATCTCACAGAAAGCACACAGAAGAACAACCATGCCCGAGCCGGGACTCGAACCCGGGACTCCCAGAACTTGAGGAAGACGCGCTACCTGTGTGTCAGAAACCCGGAACGCGACAGTTTTTTAGTTTAATTTGATTTCGGTCCTGGAATCCTCTGTTCCTGAGGATGACACCTTATCACTAGGCCAAGACGGTAATTACAGTTCTTGATGCACATTAATTTACAGTTCTGTTGCTGTTTCTTATGGCACTTTCCATGGAAAAGTTCTCTGTGACCTAATCAGCGTTTCTTGTTTTGTAGTAGTGCCAATTAGTGCCAAGAGTACAACTTTTGCAACGCACTCATCACATTCACTTGCACAGCCCTTTTTTAAAGGAAGAGGGCACCTTTACCGGGCTTACTGATAGAAGACAGAAGAACAACCATACCCGAACCGGGATTTGAAAACGGGAAGCCTAGATAGTTACAGTTCTTCATTTAATATTAAGCGCTAACATATATGAACAATGATGAGATGACGAAGACGATACTTGAGCTTACACCTCCCTCTGCATCCCCCGTACCGATTCAACTTGCACCAGACCAGCTTACACGATGGTTTTTTTGTAATATTGGATAAGAACTTGAAACCCTCTGGTTGCGAAGTCGAGACCACACTACCAGGCCACTGTAGTCCTTTACAAGTCCTGCAGAAACTTCATACATCAATTAAATATTTTCAAAGGTATAAATTAAATATTTTCAAGAAAGCCGGCCGATGTGTGATTGGATATTACTATTTATGAGTGTCCTAAGTTGGATTAAAATCCATAAGTATAATGAAAATCAGGTTTTATAAGTAATTCTGTTGCTGTCTGCAAATTGGTGCATGAAAGAGTTTAAAAAGCTTTCCCAGATAGAAGTTTAAAAATTTACAATGCGAAAACCTATTTTGACTCCTCTTAAGCGTCGAAACTCATTGTTCGAATGTTTGATTGCCCATTGTTGTTCCAAATGCCATAAAGCAAGTTAATTAGAGATGGTGTTTAAAATGCAAATCATTGTAAACATAATAATACTTTATAACTTATGGAGATTGAATCGGAAGAAGCAAACAATGAATTTTGTTTAAAAATATTTAATGAGAGAAAATAAGAACGCAAACTGTCGATGTAACTTGCTTAACAAAGGTTTGAACGAAATTTACTTATTTTGTTAATTAACTCGGGAGGAAATAAGCTATAATTCAATGGAAATAGACGTTAGAGTACTGTGTTTTTAACAGGAAATACAGTGAAAATTATCTCAACCAATTTTCAAGTAAATATTTAAAAGATCCCATAAATTTTTGATAGTTTAGGAATGAATGGACCAAATCTAAAAATTCATTGAAGCATTTATTGAAATATGCATTGTTAGACCTTTTATGTGTCAGCAATTGGTTAAGTTAAACATATATAATGACTCTATAAGACTTATATTATAGTTATCATTCGTAAATGTATTTATTTGCATTTTAAAATAATCATTTATTAATGCGTTCTTGAAAAGTAACAACATTTCTAGTATTAGAATTATCATCATGTCAGAATCTGATGCTGTTTTTGGGATGAGGTTTTTGGCGTCAACAAACATCCGTAGGCGAAAAATTGAAATTTTATTATGTGTACGAGCATCTCAAAAAATCAGCTTTTAATTATGTGTTGCCATTGCATTTATAAAAGCTCTGAATTAAAAAAAAAGTTAATGACTACAACAAATAAAACTTAGAAAAATGTCATTTTGAGCGCGTGATTATATAAAATGAAATAAATAGGAAATGTGATATTTTTTTAAACAATAAATGGAAACAAAGTTTTTTTGGATCTTTTGCCACAATACTAAAGTTACTAATTCAATGAAGCAATTAAAATGATTAAAAATATAATTTAACTTGCTCAAGCACGTGGTGCTTGTCCGTTCAAAAAATGATGATCTGACATGATACATTGAAGTATGCATAGCAGATTTCATTTTAATTTTGTTTATCTTATTTTCACTATTGTCATCATATATGGTTTCATAAATAGATAGAATCTTCTGATTCATTTTTATTTAATAAAATTCCTTTGTTTAACTTGAAATACATTAGAGGATATGATGGTGAGTGTGACATTTATTTTTAAATAATAACAACCAGCTTTCTAACAGAAATAAATAATAAAAAAATCTAAAATCATTTATGAATAAATTTTGATCATCAAAATTTAATCTACTATTTTTTTTCAGTTCCTTTATAAAATAAAATTACATTACTATCCCTTTCTTCAACGGGCTCGTGCAAGTTAAATCATATTTTTATTCATTTTAATTGTTTCATATAATGAGTCACTTTAGTATTGCTAATGATCCAAAAAACTATGTCTCGTATTTATTGTTTTGAAAAAATGTCACATTTCCTATTTATTTCATTTCATATCATCAAGTGTTCAAATTGACATTTTTCTAGTTTTTATTTGTTGTAGAAATTAACTTATTTTTTAAAATCAGAGCTTTTGTAAAAGCGATGTCAACGTGTTATTAAAAGCTGATTTTTCGAGATGCTCGTGCAGATGATAACATTTTACTTTTTCGACTACGGTTTCTTTATTTTTCGCCTATGGATTTTTGTTTACACCAAAAATCTCATCCCAAGAAAATTATCATATTCTGACATGGTAATATAAACTTTTCACATTTTAACATGAATTTTATCAACCTCGCTGTGGTATACTTAAAAAGAACATTAAGCATACTCTGAGAGAATTTACGAGTTCAGTATGTACTAAGCAGTTGTAAACAGTAACAACGGAAACAACTGAAGTCCGTTGCAACAATGGACAACGAGCAGAACGCTGCTCTTTTGCAGTCAAAACATATTTCACACTCCACGCATAAGAGAAACATAGTAGACGTTCGCTTTTAGTGACTTACCTTCTTCATTTAACTACGATTAAAGAAAACTAAGCCGAATAGTGCGAAAGCTGTATAGTCATGAATCTAATACTAAGATGTGTACTGTATTCCTCCTATATTAACTCTTCTCAATGGGAGCTTAAAGTAAAGGACTTCTAACTAATAAAAATAGCTGATATAAAAGAGCTAAAAATGAAATTGCATCTAATATCTAGCTTCTGTCCCCTACCATGTGTCTCCCTTTTGCATTCAAAGTAAAAATGAATCAAAATAAAAAGTTTAAAAACCCTTTTCAAAAAAAGTAAATATTATCAGCATACATTTTGTTGAAGAAAAAAAACGACTTTCTTTTAAAAAACAGCTTTTTTATTTTCAAAGAAAATTGAAGCATTTTTTTACCTTTTTTTTTTATAAAGGAAATTAAAAACTGTTCGTATATCCCAAGCGGCTACTTTGAACTTTTTTTTCTCCGATACTATTTATGTCTTTTGATATAAAAGGTTATTACTTGTCCTAATATTCTTTTTGTAGTGTCAATAATATTTTTACTCTGAAATCTTGTGGCGCTATGACTCAGTTCAGATCATGTGCTACATGCTTTGATTTATGCTCGTATATTTAACTTAAAATTATTCCAACTTTTGTAAGTAAATTTTGTGTGTGTAACGTAACTTGCATATAAATAAATGTTACGTTATTTTGTACCTTTTACTCAATCTCTTAACGACAAGACATTTTTTATTTCAGAAGATAAGAATTTAAAAAAATCTTCGAGTGTATTTAACGATTCTCTTATATATGTACCGAGTGAATGTTGGGGTACGAACCTGCGACGCTAGGGCCAGGAGCCGAGTAACATAACCACTACACCAAAAGCCGACTTCGGTATCGTAGATGTTATCTGGCTTATGAAGCTAGCACCACAGTACCCACCAGTGAGTCGGCGTAGGAACGAATGATTTTTATAGCGCCAAGCGATATGGCGAGTTGCTGCTTGCTTGCGTCAAGTGAGTCCGACGACTTTGCTTTTGCTTACGTCAAGTGTGTCTGACGACTTTGTTTCACTTGCTTGCGTCAAGTGTGTCTGACGACTTTGCTTTTGCTTGCATCAATTGAATTTGACGACTTTGTTTGTTTTTGCTGCGGGTAAATCGCGCCACGCCTGTTTCAGGAGGCTGCGTTTCCAAAGTCACCAATGTACCGAATGAAGGTTTCGATACGAACCTGCGACGCTAGGGGCAGTAGCCGAGTAACATAACCACTACACCAAAAGTCGATTTCGGTATCGTAGTTGTTATCTGGCTTATGAAGCTAGCGCCACATATACTTACTGTTGAAAATTTTGAGCTGCGTTCTATGGAAATATAAAGCTTTAAATAGTTGTTCTGACATGATGATTAATATTTGACATTGCACAAATTAAATCAATACAATCCAGAGGATTTTTTATCAAAACTTTTCACTTCTGATGCGTATTTGATGACATTAGAAAACAATCAATTTAAAAGCGTTTAAACATACTTCTGTTTTTTTTTAATCTTTAAATTTCGAAAGTATATTTTTCTCCCTAAAATAGAAATGGAGCTCCTTAAATTTCCATCCTCTTTCTATATCTCAAATCAAGTTTTACACAAATAATAATTATATTTGCAATGTAATTAACATCTTCGGTATTAAATCTTTTTGCTGTAACCATTTCCTCTTTAAATCAAGGCTAGTCTGGATTTAATCACCCCGCTTTGGATTTTGTGCTAGAAAGAGATCGGTCTGAGATAGAGATTAGCATATTCTTTAAACAACAAAAATAAAGTCAAGAAAAATGATTCAGCATCTAAATCTGAAGTCGTGGATCAAGTAACGCGAGGTCAGTTAAAACTGGTGAACGTACAACAATGAAAACTTTGTTTTTATTTTATGAAAACAAGTGAAACTTGCTTACATGAAAGATCTTGAAACAAGAACTATACACTGAAATTTGGGTAAATTTTCGTGCTATGAATTGTGAAGTGTTTTAAGGCACATGAAAGCTACATTTGACTGAAAATAATGACTGATTTGGAAGCAATTATATTTTTTAAACGAAATATTGGCTTTGAATTTTTATTTATTTATAGAAAATGTTGATCTATTTAATAATAGAGAGTTTTAAGTAAAAAAAGTACTTACGTATTAGGCCGTCTTCGCCAATGGTCGCCAATGAGATAGGAATCTCATTGAATGGTCGCCAACAGATTCCTATCTCATTGGCGACAGATTTAAATTTGGCGATAAAGATCAATGGACTACACGATTGCCGGATTGCCATAATTGGTGGTTTAGCAATTCATTGGCGACGACTTCAAATTTGGCGATAAAATTGGACGATCTAATACGTAAGCACCGTAAAACATTTATTTTTTTCTGTATTTTTTATTGATTAATCTTATTTAATAATGTTATCAAATAAGACAAAAGAACAAAAAGTATAATTCATGGAAATCATCTAAAAATTTCCCGATTTCTTTTGAATTTAAGTAATTTGTATCTTAGAACTTCCATTACTAGTTTACAAAAATATTTTATGAAATTACTTAGATATAAAAATTCAAGTAATATGAGGATCATTACTTTCTAAAATGATGTTTGATACCTCAGTTCTTACTATATGTTTTTGTGACTTACTATAGCTATGTAAAATCAATATAACATCAACCTTACTAAACAAACTTTATAGTTTCAAATTCACTAAAGAAAATAAAGAGATACAGGCCGGACGAATTATTGAACTATTCATTAATATGGGGTAACACTAAGAAAATTTTTATTTTAGTTACTTTTGATTAAACAATTACAATTAATATAAATAAGTTATCAAAAAATTATACCTGGCCAAAGCAAAATCAAATTCGTATCCGTTAAAAAGAAATCAGAACAGATTATAATACTCTCAATTGGCGTTGAATTTTCAACGCCAATTGAGACAACGCAAATGTGTGAATTTTCTACGACAGTTGGGGTAACACAATACAGATTAGAAATTTTTTTAATTTCCTTTATTCTGTTCGATTTTAATTCGAAAATACAAAATGAATACGAAAAAAATCAATTAATTAAAAATGTTTAATTTTCAATGCATCAAACATTATGAAAATAAATAGAATCGTTTCAAAATTCCCTGCGAAAACTTGTTAAGCCCAACCTCATTAGTGCGGGGGGGAAACTTATTTGGCAGTGGGTAAATGAAGATTTTTGGCGAGAAAGTTAGTTTTTAATTAATTAATAAAAAAATTAATGAATTAATATTTGAAAAAACTGTATTAACATCAAATGTTATTCACTACAAGTTTTAAAAAATTTACTTGAACTTGAGTACTTGAGTAAATGAATAAAAAGCAATTTATTAAGGATTGAAAATGTTAACGTATATATATATATATATATATATATATAGATAGATAGATAGAT
>JAOUZG010047164.1:0-14906 GCA_026289955.1 Argiope argentata
CTACCCCACCCACCATGAAGGAACACACGATCCTTGATATTGGACGCTTGTAAGCACAGGACCCTTCGGAAAACGCTTATCGGGCTTTTTATACTAGGAGAGAACAGATAGTCAATATTTTTCGAGCGTGAAACACTAAATCGCTAACAGGATGTTTTGGAGAAACTAACCTCCTTGAGCAAAGTTCTTCTAACCAAGGTTTCTAACTAAAATGCGTCCTATGTCCTATTTTACAAACACGTTCATTACTTTGAGACCTCGAGAGCCATTCCTGTACTTCATAGGGTCCGAGAGTACAGGAGGATGTAATATGATATCTATCTCTTTTGTTTTGTACAAGATAAAATATGTAAAATGTCTCCCCTCTCCTGGTTGGCTTTTTACTATCTCATTCACATAATAGTTGGTTTTCGAAGGGTACTGATATTGCATGATTCATTACTTGAGATAGATAAACATAGAGTAGTAATAGAAGAATGTAAAAATGAAAGGTTTCATTTAAAAAATATCTTATTTTTCAAAATTTAAATTATTATTATTTTAGAATTAAATTTTGAGGCCTCTTAATTTATGTGGCCCGAGGCGCGGGCCTCATGCGCCTGTTTGGAAATCCGCCTCTGATAGTATGTATGACATGAGTTGCGTATTTCGCAGCACAGTAACGAAGTTCAACACTTTTGTATTAACTTAATAAAAACCAAAAGTCAAAACGCAGAAAGTCGCAAGTGAAAATTTTAATTTAGATAAATTGGTTAATACGCAAGTATTAGGAAACCAAATACAGTCCCAAATACTATATAAATTGTTTTTACTTCAGACTAAATCTCACTTATGGAAATTGCTTTTACTAATGATTATCGATATATCGAATAGTTAAAGAAAAAATATGTAACATTTATTCTTATATAAAAATAAATTATAACATTTAAATGAAAAATGTCAGAAAACTGAGTATACAATTTTATTTCGTTACTATAAGCAAATTAATATTTAGCTGCATATTCTTTGGTCTAGACAAAAGCTTAGAACTTCTTAGGCATACATTACACCCATTTTTTGGTTGTTACAATCGAAAGCTTGACCTACAATTCTGACCAACACAAATGAAGAGGTGCTCTTCCTTTGTAGCGTCATGTTCGTTGAGGGATTTCTCCATAATATTTGTCTAGAATTGGAAACGGTTCGTGTAATAATTACTTCCAATGGGAGAATAAGTATAACTTCATAATCCTCGCAATATGTTTCGGAATGTTTTCTTGCAGAACGATCAAGCTTTACCACAGTCAATTTATTGACAAACTTTTGAAAATTCTTTAAAATATAAATATATATCAGACTATAAAAAATGCCTTTACTGAACGTTTTGCCCCTTTTGTTGCCGATCTACCACAAACGAGAACAGATATGTCACCCCTTACTCAAATTTTTAATTATCCACTTGGAATCTAGTATTATTTTTTTTTAAAAATTATCAACCCTTTTTTTGGCACCCGTAACTCGCATATATATTAAATTTATTTTAATCAAAGAAAATAATATTGCTTAGAATTCCTAGGAGTGAATAACGTAATGGAAATTCTCAGAGTGATTGCAGAGAACAATGTAACTATAATCCACAATCTTAGATGGTGAATTCATTATTTCAGGTTTATTAGAACTGCTTGGTTCTGAATCAAAGAATTTCTTTTCCCATCGTTTCTTAGCATTTTCAGACTTTGTCTGCTTTAATTTAGTCCTTTAAGATTTCGGTAGTGAAAATTGACTAAATGCTTTAAAAAAATTCATAAAGAACAAAAAATGTAATTTAAAATAAAGTGAATAACAATTTTGCCCCGAAAAGACCTAATTTTGTATTTTATTTAAACGAAACAGAAACGAACAAATGGAGTACAAAATAAACTTGAAACTTGATATTAGGTGTTGATGGGATATGGAGCAACAAAAACTGTAATCCCCGAATACGAAATGCATGATGAACGAATAAACAAACCAAAATAAATAACAAGAGAAAAAAAGTAGATGTTTTTAACATCTGTCCAAGCAAAAACAACAGCATAAAATCAAAATTATGAATAAGGATCACTAGAATCGTTTTGATAAAATCTAAACTGTTTTACACTGCAGCTGTATAAACGAAAACAAGTCGACGCGGCATGCTAATGAAAATAAAGAAAAGCTGATAGTGAGCAAACGACTTAATACATCAAAACTTTTTTTCCAAACGATAATTTACATTCTAAATATACATAAAACATTAAAAGAAAGATATCGCATATTTCATCGATTTTTTACATTTTTATTATCCATTGTACTTGGAAGAAATATTATAACAAGTCCCTGTAAATGCAGAGAGTCCTTAATTGCATTACAAGGTTTGCATGCGCAAAATAAACAGAAAAGTCTTTGGAATAAAAATTTAAAAACAGCATGGAATTAGATACCAGAGTGTCTAAATATATTTAATTATAAACGCATATTAATTGGATTGTTTAAAAATCTAAATATCCGTACTTTCAAGTTAAGTACATTCCATTAAAAGCAAATCTTTCAGTTCTTCATTTCATCATTTTAGAGTTAAACCGACCTTAGCTAACCGGAATGGAATTTTACAGATATTTTTTATTAAAAACTATATAGAACACACACAAAAAAAAATCCTAGATACGTTGAAACATTTAAAATTAAGCATTATAGATTGTAAATTTGTTATATAAAAGAAGCGAAAAAAATCAGTAAGTAATATGAAGTTAATCTTGCAAACATTTGTTTTGCCAATGAAATATTAAGCTTGAGGTCAAAATCTGATATAGATTTATAATTCGAATAATGATACGTCCAAAACTTCATCCAGTTTCTTGTTTTAATGAATTCCAAATAAAACTTTTTAGTGATGGATTTCCGTGAGAAGATAAAATCAAATTGCAAAATATTTATTCTTTTAATTGTATAATTCTGGCGGTTCGATGTAATTTCTGGTGGGTCAGAACTTCCTCCTTTCGTACTTCGCACTCAAGATAAGAGTCAGGTGGAACAAAAATTCGATATAGAATTCTATTTTCAGTAGTAAGGTATTAGATATCATATGACATTCGTACAAGTCAATGCATTTTTGAATAATCGCTTTTACATGAATGAAAAAGTACATGACGACATAGGGCCAACTCAATGAGGAATTTCATTCTAAAATTTTTACGAATCTATAATTTAGATGTTAAATTTGCGTACCAAATTCAATTTACGTTGCCTGTTAAAGGCGAAACTCAAACCCAGTATCAGACTTTGCTTAAGTAGAAAGCTAATTAGCATTATCCTCATAACAGCATCAAATTATAGTAAAGATTATTTAATTAAAACTATACAAACTATAACTACAAAATAATAAGATAGCAGGAAGTTAACTTTCTTTCCGGCGTTATAATTGCATTTCCTAGATGGATTTCTTTTGTAAAGATGAAAACTCACTGAACTAGGAAGTTACTGGGGATCTATAGAATGCCTTCCCAAAATCTGAAAAGAGGAAAAAATAAGAGTTATTCTGCTTCCAATTTGGTTAAAAAGTACTTAAATTTACATTTAAAACCGCAATTATAACAAATATTTAGTATTAATAATTGTATAATAGGAAATAAAATAATAAAAATTTCTTGGTAATTTATTTTAGAATATCAAGCTCATTTTCAGTTGCATCTAAAATTCCTTTTGAAAATAATGTGTGAATGAACTAAAAGTTAAAATATTTGAGATTTCTATTCATCGAATTAATTTTTTTTCAATTGAATGATAAAACTTTTAGTTTAGAAATGATAATAAATCAACGTCCATGGGGATTCATGAATCAATAAAAGAAGACTTAATCGCTGATCAAAGAAATATATAGTTTCCACTGAAAGTCTCCGTTTTTATGATTTAGTAGCTTTTAAAATTCTTAATATTGGACATTTCATACTACTTGCCTACAACTGAGAACGCCTTTTACTCTTCTTGGTAAAATTGGAAAAAGAGTAAAATCACTGAATTTTTTTACAGTTACGTTAAAAATAAAAATCACATGACCCATCATTAAAAAATAAACATTTTAAATGCATATATAAATGAAATTTTATAAATTTATTTACAGAAGTACATTTAAAAATTATAGACATGTTAATAAAATCCTGGAATCTAAGGAAAAAAAATTTGTGATATTCAAAATGTAAAGTTCTTTCATTTTTTATCAAATGTGTAAATGAATTTAAGCTTAAAATATTTATATGGTTCTATTTCTGTAAAATATAAATAGACATAAAGCATTGTTCAGTAGAAATTGAATTCAATTCAAAGGCGTTAGCTTTTCATATGCGCGTACCATGTTTAGATATCTGGATATAAAAGATCAAGATATGTTTCAATTGAAAACGGTGGAGAATGATAAAATTATAAAAGCTGTACCATTTTAATTTAGCTATAATGCTAATTGGGTGTAACACAGGGTTATTTTAGAAAAAAAAACCCTTGAAAGATGACAAGGACAAAACTCAAGCTTACTCCCATCTCCAAACTCCCGCATTATACCAAACGAAGTACATTTAATCCGAGATCTTGTCCGTTGTGGCTTGGTGGTAAGGTCTCGGCTCGTGAGCCGTAGTTTTCCAGATTCTAGATCCGATTCCACCGAAGAGCCGTCGTTAAGGGGGGGGGGGGCTGTTGCATGTTAAATCCATCTGGGTCAAATGTCCACCCGCTGGTGTGGTGTGGAATGGAGAGGAGATAGCCAGCTCAGGTGTCGTCCTCATCATCTTATGGATGTTCAAAATTACGATGTCTGTCCCAAAATATCCTTGGTGTTGCTTTACAAAGGGACGTTAATACAACAAAAGAAAAATTGATCCATGATCAAATATTGGCAACACCAGGTCTAGACAAAAACCTCCAGCATAAAAACTAAAATCTTATCATTACGGCACCACAGCCCCCTTAAAAGGACATTGACAGAAGAATTAGGATCAACAAACTGTGTTGTTTTTCTGGTGTTCCGCTTTACAACGGAAGGTGAGGTGCAGTGGCTTCTGAGGGTACTTTAGACCCTGAGCATCCGAGGGCAGAAGCCTGACTTCTAGCTTCCAGACGTCACAAAGCCACAGTGGTATTGCTCTAGATAAAGAGGACTTTGTGACCAAGACAGATGTAACGAGTGCCAGCCACTCTACGCACGGTGAATCTTCACCTGACGGGTTCGAGCTCACTGCCAAAGGGATATAAATCCAACGCCCTTACCAATCAGGATATTCTGACTCAGAATAGATTTATCAAAATATTTTTCGAGTGAATAGAAGATATGAGTAGGAGTGCTGTCGATTATCGAAGAGTGAGTAGCGACGACCAGAACTTTTGAATAAAAATTATTGGTTCTATGAGAAAATGTGATTAAAAACTTTTAAAGAAATGCTGCTTGCCATCTGCTTCATTAAACAGTTTTTATTCCTCACTTGCTGATATAAAAAATATTTTAATTAAGAAGATCAGAATAAATATGTAGAATTTGTCCTCTAATTTTAATCGATTTAAAATGCAATAACTAATTTAATTCAGAGATGTTATTTAATCCTTTGGACTAATACATACTGATCAAACGCTTAAATACATAAAACTGATGTAATATTAAAAATAACATTTTAAAACTGCCCGATTTCTGTTATAAAAATTACAGGACATAAAAACAGATATGGTAGAAAAATAAATACCTTCCGAAAAAAAGTTGATTTTTTAAAATCGTTTGTCATATTAAAATATAGGGGAGGGGGGAATGAAATGTTGAAATTATTTCTCCACATCAGCGATTTTCAAATTACAATTTCTATTGAAAAATGTTTAGCAAAAAGTTAGGTTTTCAGATATCTTATGTCCAAATTTACGCAATAAAAGATTTATTTGAAGAATATTCTATTGTATTTTGGATTCCGGAGTTGCCAGCTGACCAAACGAAAAAAAATCGATTTTGGATCGTCAGAAAACTGTTCGAACAGGCATTCCTGGCCTGAACAAATTAATTCGAAATGGTTACAAACAACCAGTAGCATAAATTTAAAAATTAATTTCAAATATAGTAGTTAATTGGCACGTTGAAAAAAGGAAGGGGAAATTATTCAGGAACACTAGAACGAAACTCCTTTTGGAGATGAAATGGCTAAATGTAATGCAAATTTTATATTCTTTTAAAAGCATGAGTGTAATTTTATATTATTGGAATATTACAGAATTACTTTTAAATGGACTGTGAAGACGAATATCAGCGCTTTTAAAACCAAAGTGATTGTTTTTTTGTATTTTTATGGATCTAATAACGGGATTTTATATTTGAATTCAAAGTTCTCTTAGCAGTTATTTAAAAAACAAACCACCAGGAAAAGTTTATGAAATATCATTTACACTAATACATCGAAAGAATGTCGCACACAGTGTGATGTCTGATTAGGTGGTTCAATAAGAAGCTGTTACATATGCATTAATCATTTAGAATTATTAGAACCTGCCGTTTCTGATAAAGCGTAATACAATTCCACAATCTATTGTACTTTAAATTTCTTCTTAATTTTTGAATTTGACTCTCTACATCATTTATTAAATATGTGAAAAAAATCTTTTTCCGTTTATTCATAAACAAGCTTTTTTTAAGAGTTAGAGCATTAAAAATCTTCAGTTTAGAACAGACAAATATCAATACAGTACGATTTTTTTGCTGGCTTTGCAGATAAAAATTCCTTAAAGCAACAACAGGTAACTGCCTTCCAAGGAATTATTATTCGATTCGTTAGTAATCGAACAAAAGATTTAAAATAAAGTATTCAAATCTCCAAAGTAAGCGCATAACAGCTGTCACCATTTCAACTAGACAGTAGTATGTAATAACAATTATTGCAGATCTGAGAACTTAATTCGCAGATGTCATTTTGTTTTTAAGAGATAACAGGGTTACCAGAAAAAATGGATGGCCCGCTGTTCTGAAAAGTAAACAAATGATTAAAAAGTCGTTTTGAGAGTACTTTAAATCAATGATAACATAATGGAAAGGGAGTAATGAATTTGAGTGATCATACATTTAATTTCGCACACACGTGAGATAAAATAGTTTTCTATCATAAATCTCAGTACAAAATCCTTTATCTCCTTTAATAAATAAAATACTGTGTAATATTGAATAAAAATGTTCAATGGATAAAAATTATATTCTTATAATTTTGAGTTAAGACTAGTATTTTATTTAAACATGGTCAATAATTTAGCTACTAAGAAACTCCGCCCCCTTCCAAAATAAAACAAATATCTTTTTGTGACAGTATCGTGTTGAACAAAAATTAAAATGACCTTTTTTCCTAATCAGTTAATTCATATTAAACATAACGATATTAAAAACTAATGAATAAATTACTTCCTAAAAACTTTTAATTATAAACTTTGGTTCAAATGTTTTGAAAAAACTGTTTCAGCTTTAGAAAATTTTTACAACCGTTTTTAGCTATAAGTATGCAAACCCAAACCATATTCGTTCTTTTAGTACTATTTAATGTATTTTCCTAGCTCGTTCGAAATAAAATATTTTATTTTATTTATTTATTATGAATATTGTAAAAGGAGTTTTTAATTATAAGGTGTCAGCTGTTGGAAATATTAGTTACAAAATTCTTTTATAAATCGTTTATATATTGGTAAAGATAAAATCTTTTTCTTTGAAGTAAAATGAGATACTGTGCTTCAGTTTTACAGTAACATTTCGAATAGAAAAAACCGAGGATCAATTAATGTTAAATATAAATTTTATACTAATAATGGATTAACTATTCTATATCATACATTATTTTTTTGTTTAGACATGAGATAATTTGAAGTCATAGTAAGCGACGTTGAATTTTTTAAGGAAAATATGGAACTTTCCACGCATTACAGATGCTGAAATTAATTGTCTTAAAGAAATTGTCATCAAAACTCATCCTTTTCTTATGAGTTTCATAAAAACAGCAAGAAAATTTAAGCATTTGACTTGATGCGTTTTAATATTCATCATAATAACAGTATTTTCTAAAGCATTGATTCATACAACTTATAATTCAGCCTCCCTGGAATTGTGATTAAAAAAATAACTTAAACATATTGAAAGGAGTTAGTATCCATTTAAAAAACCTCCAGATAAATTCTGTGTTCTGAGGAATCTAATGTAAATAAACAAAATCAGATGATTATTTTAACTCGAATGGACACTGTCGAATCCCGAAAAAATTGAAATTAAACTGACTTATGGTACAGGGCACGCAAAAAGTTATCAGATTTAATTCGGAAAATATTCTAAACGAATCATCAAAACATACATTTCAATCACTGAAATACCTCCAGTTAATTCAGACTGTTTTTATCTGTATTTTTTGTTACATCACATAAAATAAATTTCATAAATATAAAACATATTTAGTTACAAAATCAAATACTTAGAATAAAAGTTCATATTTATATACTATTAAATTAGACTTCAAAACTGAGCATTGTCACCATGTTAAGTTCCCAACCATCAGGATTCAAAAATATTTATCTGTTAACTGGATAATTATATTCAATTCGTTTTTAATGAAATATTTCGTAATTCCTAGTTAACAGGTTAATTTTTTGCCATATTTTATTAGTTGAAACGTTCAACAACGACAGTAGTTATATGTTCCACTGTTATTTCCTATTGCTCGCTCAATTAGGAAATATGAACTACCTTTTAATTCTTATAATAATCTGCTTTAGATGCTAAATATTCGAATGTCGTTTACAGCCAATTTCTTTCTTCCGACCACAGTTTCTTATTAACTGAAAGAATAAAAGATGATCAAAATATTCTTAGAATCTTTTTAAGTTACATATCAGTTTCATAATTTTAAAAAATCTAACGTTTCTGAATCATAAAAATATAAGTTTTAATATTGACAAGTTACTTCTAAAACTAATTTTAAAACTAAAAATGGAACGACTGAATAAAATCACGCAATAACATAAGTGTCGATCAAACTGTAAAGCTAATGTTATCGTAAAGTCTATGATAAAATTAAAACAAAGTTATAAAGGATTATTAGTTTATCCAAAACCATTAAGAAATGCACAATTTTAAAATACCACAACAGTGTTTAAACACTTTATAATACAATTTTAGAAGATTTCAGTAATATTTGAATGACTAATAGTAAAACCTTACGCTTAAATGGTATTTTCATTTCTTCTTGCTGAAATTTGGCATTTCTAAAGGAACTGACCATCGTTTATTTATAAAGCAAATAAAGTTTTTTTAAAAAGAATTCTTTAATGCAGCGTACTACTAGTAAAATGCAAATAGCATTTTTAATTTTCATCTGGCATGATTTTTCTATAAAAAATATTCCAATATTTTAAATACAATCTGATCTACTTTTAAAAATAAATATTGTACAAATTCATATAATGCAAAACTGTTTTTAATTTCATTTCTAAAAGACGAAGAATCAATCATAATATAAGGCAATGAATATCGTTAAGTTGAAATAAACTATTTTTTTATCAATTATTTAAAATAACTCATCAATTGAATGAATGAATTAATTAAATTGAAACAACTAATTCATTCATTTCTTTTGATCAATGAAATTGCGAATCAAAATGCTATAAGTTAATAAAAAAAGACTAACTCAAATTCTAAAGCGAAAATAAATTCGTCCCATTGATTGATTGATTGGTTTCAAATCTTGGGACTTATAGCTGCTATGGCCTTTGTCAAATTCGTCCCTGATTTTCAACGAGCTACAAAATAAATCTCTCCAGTTTGCTTGTGTGTATCAGTTTTGATGACGCACTGAATTCAACACGTGATCACAGAGCATACGGAAGCGGTGAATTCATAATTATTTCAGATGCTCTCAGAAATTCGCATCGGGAAACCTCCGTAGCAGTGGCAGACGAAAAAATAATAAAAATAAATAAATAAATAAATAAAACGAGACGGTTCGTTTTCACCTGCCTACCGATTTCGATCTTTCGCGCTCTTGCAGAAAGTTTTTTGCTCTTAGTTACCCTCAAGGAAATGATTAAACACAGTTTAATTTCTATAATTGGTATAAAATCGCACGTGTGTGGTTTTTAAGATATTTTTTTGATGAAAATTGTTTTTAGTGTAAAAACTAATTTCTTTATTTTATCTGACTTCTCGGATTTTAAAAATATATATTACAGAATAAACACTACAAATCGAAAAATAAGCAGCCAATAACCAATTACTTTTTGCATTTTTTTTACCTTATGGTCGCTATAAGCTAAACTCGGACGAAACTGACAAAAAAAAACTTAATTTCCGAAAATATTTTAACTAAAATTCATTTGAAAAAACGGGAAAAACAGTTTTAACATTTAATTTATAGTACAGCCAAAAACGAAACCAAATAGCGCAAATCCATAAAATTTACTTTTATTAAAAAATTTAAAAAACAATTAGGTATAAAAGTAAAATTTGTGAAAGTGTCCGCAAGCTAAACTCGACCATTTCATAATCAAGCAGTAAATATTTGCAATGTTAGGTAAAAATTATTGCCACCTATAGTGTTGTCATTATAATTGGCCAGGAGAATTTGTCAATTTAATTTTATTTACTGGGAAGATAAATATTAACTTAATTAAAATATCAAGGGAAAACTGTGAAACAAGCATTGATGGAAGAAAAACTGGTTCTTAAGCATACGGAAGCCTTCGTCCTGGCACAGGGTCCTGGACGTTGTGGGTTTGAGTCCCAGTTTGGGCATGGTATATCTCCGCCTATACATTTTATGATTTATGTGTGTAATGTGTTGTATATATTTACTGTGTAGTATTCTGTAATATGTTGTATACCCCATGTGATACTTAGTGGTGCACGAGTTTTTACAAAATGTTCAATAAAAAAAGTGTGCACTGAAACTTTCTTTCGGCAACAACCAGCGTATGTATCAAGATAATGATCTGAAACATGAAACTTCCGAAGTGCGTTTCTCGTGTGTGTATAATTCTCCTTACTTCATGAACATTCAATTCCAAAGCAATTAATATAAATGTCATCTAAAATTTATTGGAATACCATAAGAAAAATATCTAGGACACATTTTTTTTCTGTAAATGTGAATTAAAAAAGACTGCTTTTGCAGAAATAAGAAAATATTGAACCCAATGTTTGTGAAAAATTAGCGCAACCTATGTTTAAGTCTTATAAAAAAGCAAGAACTTGAATACAATATAATAATTCATTGTAAATAATAACTACATTATTATTATTATACTAGCATTCCCGTACCCGGCATTGCTCGGGTAATGGAATTAGCGGGGGATTACAGTGCTTCGTGAACTTAGTTACGAAAATCCCCTATAATGATTACTTAATACCTATAATTTTTTCTAATTTTGTTAGGTTCCCGGCGCCCCTGGACTCCTTATATATATGCCCTTGTCCTTAACCGATCCTTAACTGTATTTAACGATCCTTTTAAAGTACTGATTTTCTTTGCAAACGCAGACCATCTACATTTTATTGTTATAGCTGCATTTAAGCAAGAAATTCTTTGTATACAACATTTTTGGGTTTTTATCTGGTTCTATAATTATTATGCTGTTTGATAAACTGACTCTGGAGTAAGCTACATAAAATTGGCCGTGTGAAAAACAGTCTCCTCTTAAATCGATCCCTGGTACTTTTAATGTCTGCCCTTGTGACTTATTAACGGCTATTGCAAAGCAAACTTGTACAGGAAAATGCACTCTTCTAAATTCAAAAGAATAGTCCTACGGAATTAGTGGAATACGGGGTATTAAAACCAATTCTCCTCGAGGACATCCAGCAATTATCGTAGCTTCGATTACATGGTTATTAAGTCAAGTCACTTGTAGTCTGGTGCCAATGCATAACTTTGGTGGGCAAAGGTTTCGTAGTAGCATTACTGGTGTCCGAACTTCCAGAAGTATGTTAAGTGGGAAACCTGGAATGAATTTATAAGACACGTAATATTTGATGGATTGTTTTCAAAATTAATCAGGATGAGCCAAAGCAATGCTAAATTATAAAAACAAAGTATAGTCTCATTTTTATTTATCAATGGATTAGATTTGTAATGTTGAAGAGGAAAAATCAATAAATGACAAAAAAAAATTTAATGCCCAATTTTTTATCAGATTTTTACAATCTTTCGCACGATTTTGAAAAATTGATCCAATTTATATAAAAAAAATTGATTAAGTTATCTTGAAAAGTTTTGGTGTAATTAAATATGAAAGCAAAATTTCGCCTCTTCGTTAAAAAATTCGCCAAAAATTCAGTTTTAGAAATTCGATTTTTTTAATTGTATTGCAGCATACTACATCGTATTGTCTTTCAGGAAACATATTTTCTGTATTTTTCCAGGTAAGCATCTATTTTACAGGGGCGTTCAAGGAATAGACCTACCAAAACGGACATTTTTTTTAAAAAAATCGATATTTAATTTCTGCGTCGGTATTTCGTAGAATAAATTATACCTCTGTGGTCTACGATAGAAAGTCAATCCGATTCCACTGCGATATTGAGTATAAGTTGAACGGACACGTATTGATGACAATTTTAAAATCTCGGTTTTTCAAAACGAAACGGGAAGCATCAGTGATCGATGCTCCGAAAGGCCGTGTTTTACTCGGAAAGTAGCATTGCAGGTTTTAATTTCACCGAAACTAAGTGGTTTTAATTAATTTTTCCCAAACTAATTGATATTTCGAAAAATAAACTATCCCATCTTTTAAATTGGATCAAACTGCAAGTGGTGTGTAAATTTGATTAAAATCGGTTAAGTAGTTTAGGAGTCCATCGCGGACAAACAACGTGACACGTAATTTATATATATTAAGATTAAAAATCATTTATTTGATTTTTCTTGTTTTTAGTTTACAAATTTTGACTGTATTAATATTTTTCATTGATGTCTGATTTTGGCTGGGTGAGACCGTATATATTTATAGGATTCCTACAGTTGGATGGTTATTTAAACACTAAAAAAATAAGCATGAAACCAATTAGAAAATTACTTTTTTATTTTACTCTGGTAGTAAAATATAAAATTTATAAAGTGCTACAGAGAAGGAGAAATCCCCAGATTATCTTTCTTTGTGGTTCAAGCAATCAAACAATGTTATAGCATTGAATTACAAAAGTGCCTTAAATAATCTTTTTCAACTTAGTCTTATTTCAAAGTTGAATTTACATTCTTAATTGCATCATTTTTTTCTTTTATATAATTATAAAACTGAGTACAAATACTTTTAAAATTATAAGGTCAAATAAAATTATCTAAAAATTCATACATATAATGCAAATGGATCCCTCAGCCAAACCTTTTGGCCATTAGCTCCTCCGTATATACACTGCTCAAAACAATTAGGGGAGCACATGGTTTTAACAGAATTACGCAAAGATGTCTGCCAATAAGTAACATAAAATGAATGATCCATAAATTACAGCCTGCCAGGAAACGGAAGAAAACTTTATTTGCAAATCAAAGTTCATGACGTCAAAAACCAGAAAAAGCAGATAAGGCCAAAAATCGGGATGTTTCAGAAACGTCTGTTTTATTGCCGTAACTGTGAAATTTGATTGCGTAGTCTTTTTGTTTTTGAGACAAGCTTATGAGAATGTCTGAATAACGTGAATTACCGGAATCCATGGCATGGCGTGTCATAGGTCGACTGGAATCAGGTCAAACACAATGGAGTATCGCGGACGCTGTTGGAGTCGCCAGAAGTGTTGTTGCAAGGCTGTGAAATCGATTCCAAGAAACAGGAAATGTTAGAATTCGACCAGGGCAAGGTCGGCCATGCGCCACTACAGCAACTGATGACCGGTATACGGTTAACAGCCCGTTGAAACAGAACTGAGAATGCTACTTAGCTGCAAAATCAGTTATTCTTGGCAACAGGACGAAGGGTGTTCAGCCAAACAGTACGTAATAGGCTTCATCAGGGAGGGTTCTATGCACGTAGACCAATGGTCTGCATTCAGTTGACTCCACGCCACCATGCGGCCAGAAGAAGATGGGCTGCTGAACATCGAGATTGGCAGCAACATGATTGAGCCAAGTGCTGTTTACAGACGATTCCCGATTCAGTCTGGAGTGGGACAATCGACGTGTTCTGGTATGGTGGGAGAGGGGCACTCGAAATAACCCCGCATTTGTTCGTGAAAGGTCACAATACAGACGAAACCGTTGAATGGTATAGGGTGGAATTAGCATAGGTGGACGTACGGACCTTCATATCATTCGGAATGACACTTTGACGGGGCCGCAGGTATCCAGACGAGATACTGCGATCTCATGTCATCCCTTATGCTGGAGCCATTGGCGATTCCTTTATTTTCCAGGATGATAATGCCCGACCGCATAGAGCTCGTCTGGTGGAGAACATGCTTGAAGCTGAAAAGATATATGGAATGGCCAGCTTGCTCTCCTGACCTGAATTTAATCGAGCATGTTTCGGACATGCTTGGTCGACGCATTGCTGCACGGCCAAGGTCACCTGTCACTGTCCCAGACTTGGAGATTGTACTTCTTGAGGAATGGAACAGTATTCCCCAAAGTCTGATCGATAACCCCATCGCATCCATGGCAACAGGTGTGCAGCAGTCTTAGCTGTTCGAGACCACACAGCCCTATTAAAACTCATGCATCATGTCTATTCAGAGCCTTTTTTTATCGTTTACATGCAACCAAATTGTTGCCCTAAATCATCTTTTCATGTTTTTTTCCATATTTTCAAAGAATTAAAGCTTAATTCCACATTGTTTTATTTTTTTCTCTGTATTGCGCATGGATACGCGTGTACTACCCATTGTATGCCAATACGTGTCTGTCTCACACGGTTTTCTTGATTTTTCCTCTTGCTCCCCT